>JASDQU010371528.1:100690-116740 GCA_032191745.1 Picea mariana
CCTGTGCACTTCCTATTGGTAATTTTTCAGGCACGAAGAATTCCAATGTATAGTATTCTTGATCTGTCTAACAATGATTTCAAAATCTCTGAAAACCTTCAATTCTTGGAAGTTCAGGTCTATGGATTTCTTTAACCCTTGTACTAGAGCTTCATACTCGACAATGTTATTTGTGAATTTGAATTCTAGTCTACAGGACAGGAAATGTCATTTGACCTTCGGATTAATGAGGATACACCCTGCTCCTGACCCTTCTTGTGATTTAGATTCATCAAAATATAGAGTCCAAACTTGTGGGAAAAAGTTTTCAGCTTCCTCTTACTTATTACTTTCCTGTTTTTCTCCTATTAGTTCCGTGATTTGTAATGCAGGTTGTTGGCATAAGAGGGTTTCCTCCGCCATCGTCGACAATTCCTCCCAAAAAATTATTTCGGAGTTTTGAGCAAGAGGAAAAATAGATGAGAGAGGGGAGAATTTCCCAAAGTAGGAATCGCAGGAATAATTGCCTAGTATAGGGAAATCGTCCAATGAGGGTTTGTTTAGGGTTTCTAGGTCAGTAACAATATGTTTTAGATATGTTTCTGTATCAATTCTAATCATATTTGTGTGTCCCTTTAACAGTTATAGTATGCCTAGTCTGTGCTAAAGTATCCATTTAACTTTTCAAACCAATCTTGACTTAATAACAACCCATAAGCTTCTGGTATATCTACTATGATAATGTCGATTACTTGCACAAATTTAGGGTGATTCTTTATTCTGATCATCACATATTTTAGTTCTCCCATAACCTTCACCTGGGTTCTATCTAGTTGTATTACATGTTTATCACTTTTGAGAGGAATGATGTTTAATTTTTTGCAAATAGACAAGGGCATAACATTAGAAGATGCTCCTAAATCGAGCAAGTAGTTATGGATGTTTCTATTGAAGACTTCAAATGTTAATAGGAATGGTGGAACACAAGGTTTTCCCTTTTTATCTTCAGAGAAATCATTCACACTTGGTTTATTTCCTAGATCTGTGGGAGTTAGATTTCTTCCCTAGTTTGTGCTTGTCATAGAATTTTCTACTAATTTCAAATCTTGTAAGATGAAGTCCTTATACTGAGAGATTCTACTAATATCCATAACTGATATATTTTGATTCAACTTCTTCAAATATTCTACTATGTTGTAATCCATCTTGGGTGATTCTCGCGTATGGATATTTATAGGGTTTTTACAGGGAGCGAAAGGTGCTTTCGGGTGATCGAGGGTTGATCTTCCTTCTGAAGTTTGGGTAGTGGCAAGGTTGTCTGGGACCGGTTGACCCCTACTCCGTGTTTTCACAACCAAGACTTCTGTGGTTGGTTCCTGGACTTCATATAGGTCATCAGAAGGCATAGCTAGGTTGGGATCCCGTATCAACATGGTTGTTTCTTCTGGCAGAGCAATTTCTTCTTGATCGACAATATTCATACTGGAGCCACTTGATTGTTCGGTCAGGGAGAATTCATCTAGAAACCGATTGGCCATTAGATTCATGGCATGCACCCATTGAGGGTAGTCTATTTTGGAGTGATTCTCTCTATGATAAGTGCAGAAAGAGTTAGATGACACATTTTCCAGATTGATGTTTAGATTGGCTGGGGGAGGTTCAATGGCTTTGAACGGTGGATTCCTTTTAAAGAAATGATTATAGGGCCTTTGGCCTTGGTGTCCCTACCCTGCACTTCTCTTCATGTCTATGATTTTGTTTGATATCTTTTTGACCATGCGTTGGAGATCCTCTATGTCCCCGCTTCACTTTTCAGGAGATTGTTTTATTTGTTTCCCTAGGGGTCTAGTAATCAATAGTCATCTCCTGGGAGGCGGTTGAAATTATTTCTTAACTAATGAGACTTGTCCTTCTTTAAATCCTTTCATTTGGAACTCTATCATTTTGGATTATTCAGAATTCTCATCCAGGGTTGGTTTGGAAACCCTCTTCACAAAAATGGAAATAGAAGCTGGTAGAGAATTAGCGTATACTTCGATTTGCAACTCCTCAGTAGGTTTGGATTTGGGTTGGAATTTGTTTAAGATGTGTTTATGGGTCTTAAATCCCTTGATTCAATAGTAGGAACCAAACCTGCCATCGAGGCCCAATTAGACTCTGCAACGTTTAAAGATGGAATGGTTCTCCAGATCTTGCGATCCGACCAAATTATCGATGGGATTTGTGTTTTCTTGTGAAGGCTCTTTCTTTAGTTAAGACTATTCTCTTTTATATTTTATTTTTGTGGGAATGGTATGAGAGATAAAATCTAGTATAAACCAATTTGAGAGAAAACAAGATTAAGTTTTAACTACTGGGGAAGAGGCTTAGCTTGGGATAACCCGTTTCTCAAACATCCAGACAATGATTCTATACCACAGGCCTAGTACTAATACATCAACCATGTGAGCATCCAATTACTATCTGAGAAACTAATTATCAGAAATAAATCACATATGTAATAAGATAATGGAAATCAAAATAATTCATCTACCATGACCATTCATCACATAACAACAGAACGATTCATTTTCATCATTAAAGCCAAGAACATTAAAACATTGCACCATATAACTTGAAAACATAATTAATTGATCTTACTCATTACTACATCATTCATGAAAGAAGATAGGAAGTAGTTCTTCTCCAAGTCCAAACACATGCATTTGATGAAAATAGTTTGTCCTTGGTCCAAAAGGACTTCTCAATTCATAGCAGCTTCAAAATAATTCTTAACAACCAGAAAGAAAGAGTTCTTACAACAACCATTGATCCTTCTCTAATTGGTCGATGTATTTATTTATAATATAAAGTTTAACTGAAATTAATGACTAAGTGCAGTTTAAGAAAAACCAAAATAGACACATGGCGTCATCTTCCAATAGTTTCTTTAATAGTCAACCTGAGATATCTCTTGAAAAGGGTGAGTTCTCTCGTATTTGAAAAAACTGATAAACAATTCTTCACAATTTTGGGCCCATGGAAATTTTTGTTGTTCCATCCAAGCCACATATATTTCCCTGATTTCCACTGGATGTGATTGGTACTTTACTAGAATGGATTCCAACTGTTGCAGCATCGTTTGTGCTCTAATTGGATGCTCTACAAATCGTTTCACTTGCCCTGGTCTTGCGTCGGTCATATTTGTGAGTTCTTCAGTCCATAGCGAATCTTATTTGGCATGCGACTTCACTATGTCGCTAAGGGTGATGAAGTCGTCGAGGGTATCGAACTCGGGGAGTCCAATATCCTATGTTTCTCTGTTGATTTTGATTCAATATTTGTTTCGAGTTCTTCGATGGGATCGCGGAGCAAAATTGGTTCAGTAGTTGGGAGGATCTTTCCTGTAATCAGGGTTGAGGTAGTTTAGCGATCAGGTAACACATAGTAAGATACGAACAAAAAAAAAATAGATTGATGCGTACCTATGGAGCTCGTTAGTCTCGATCGTTTAATACTTACGTGATCCCAGTTGACCCTTTGAATGACCTGTGATGTCCTTATCTATGCTGCTGCTCTTCTTCAGTATAAATGAGATATGTCACTACACCGCAACGTGGAAAATTAGGTACGGTGGATATGAGCGTCAGAACTGTCACAAAAGCCGCTTGACCCTTGGGGCTGGGGAAAGGATGCCAGAGTCGAATGTGTGCATGTACGCTCCCAGAAGGTCAGATACCCTAATAATGAAGTCGTTAAATGCCTTAGGTTGAGGCGAGTAGTTCCTTTAGAAGCCTTATCACTGAGTGTGTCAACTATCATTCGTTAATAATGGAAGCTGGGGAGTTTAAAGAGATTAGAATGATCATAGTGTATATTCCCTGTAACTCTGATCGACAATGATTCATACGTTCTAGATTGCATCCATCAATCAGCTGTGATGCATTAAATATTCAAGACATCCTGTCGCAAGGCATGAGTGTCCTTTGGCACGTTCTATTTTGCTTCCTCATTCTGCTATAAATTCTAGGGACTCTGTGGGGAATTCTATGTAGAAACCGAGTTTATACATCGTTATCGCTGGTCTAGCGAGTCTAATTCTGTAGAAACTCTCTGTCTTAGTTCTTTACTCATCGACAGACGTCTAGGCCAATACATTTTTGCACCATGGGATGCCCCTTAAACAAGGGATGAGATTTGTGAGGTAGCTGAAGTGCCAGGTCTGAGCCTCAGTATGCCTAAGAATCTTTATTATTGGCATCCAATGTCCTTGAAGCTTAAATAGGAGGTATGTGCCTTTGCTTGGAAACAATGTCAACATATCAAGAGGAGGTGGGAGTGGAGAGGAAAATTCCTAAAGGACATATGTTTTGTGTCGTGCCTTCTCAAGAGAAAACATCACGGAGGAGGGGAAGGCCTAGAAAAAATAAGGAAAAAGGAGGAGAATACTGCCTCCCCACTGAGTTGAGTGCACACTCGGCTGCTGAGGCATTTACGATGCACACTAATTGGCCAGATCCTATCAGGACTACCAGTCGAGGAAGTGGGAGACGAAAGGGAAAGGCAAAGACACCCTGTTCTCCCATTGGGAGTCCCATCCAGCAGCTAGAGTGGGCCCAACTTTCCATAGCCAAGATTTACCAAGAAAATAGAGAATTGTGGAGACAGTTGGTGGTGAAGAACCAGGAGGTATCAGCACCGCAGGGTCACAAAGGAAGCACAGATTGGCTCAAGAGATGGCTTTGGGAAGAACAAGATATGATTGTGAAACTGTGCGAGGCACAGAGGATGACGGGGAAGGAGAAAAAGAAAACACTGCAAGGTGTGAGGAGTAGTCCGAGAGAAGGTCTGTGCATAGGAGATACATAATGGGCGGGCTCTTTCTTTGCATTCTCCAAAGTGACGCTTGATATCTTTCTCTTTTTTTGTTGTAAAGTTCCTTTTTCATATTCTCACTGTAACCTGTATGGTTAGTCAAGACATCAGCGGTGTTTATTTGTATGTAACCTGATCTTGGCGGGAGATTTAATTATATGAAAATTTGAAAGTGTTTTGAATGTATCCTGGTCCCTCTTCGTATGTAAATCTACCATGTTTTTCTTTTATTTAAGTTTATTGCAAATTATGAGAATTTATAATTATAACTGTTATGATTTTCTTTGTGAGTTCGTTGATACGTTCCTTTTAAAACTTCTAATGTCGATTGATGCTGATGTGGCATTATTGAATCGGGGTTATTAAAATATTTTAAAACATAAAATCTAGAACTTGGCTGATGAGTAAGGGTCGCACATGAGGACGTCTCCCATGTTGAATGTGCTAAAAGATCTAGATACCGCGACTGTCGATGCTGGGATGGTGTAGGGTTCCAGCGTTCAAATGGAAAATTAATGCGTAGATTTCTTCATGAATTACCATCTTCGCAATTTTCCGATGTGGAGAATGTTTCGGGGGTCACCGATCAATGATATTATTCCTTCACTCGCGCGACGCTTACTCTTTCATTTTTCTGCCGAAGTCAAACTAATCAGTCTTTGGCGATATATTTAGTGGAGTTAATTCTTGGGGATGAGAACAACCTCCCTCTTTCGATGCCGATCAATATCGACACTCGGCTATTTTGAACTTCTCAAGTGATTTTAGTCACTTTTAATCTTTCCTGATGCCGAATGTCTTGAGCGTGTTGGAGAAAACTTTAGACTGTCGGTTTCTTAAGTAGTTTTTAAGTCCCTTTTAAAGTTAACATGATTCTTTACATGTTCAAGAATACTTTAAAAAATTCAAACATGAAAGAATAAAAGATAAGCACAAACAACAGTTTCATACTGAAGTGGAAACAATCAACGCAAAAGATCCAGTGGTACCCAAAAAGTAGAAATGGGCATAGAATTTTTAGGGTGTTTTGAGTTCTCAACAATATGGTGGTAAATAGTTGATTAAAGTCTTTTACCCTTTCCTTCGAACTCATGGTGGTGGCGAACAACTTAGCCATCAAATATCCTGTAGTAGTTTCTTCTGCAAATTTATCAAAAAAATCATTTTGAAACTTCATCCAACTAGTTATGGATCCTACAGGTAAGTTAGAATACCCTGGGGAAGACGAATTCTCAAAATATCCCGCATACTACATATTCATGTTGGAAATTCATAAGTCTTATAGCTAATATGGATTTCTTGATGTGGTCTTCAGGAAATCCTAAAGTTTCAGGGCCGAATTTAGGGAGTAATTTCTCTGGGTGTTGGGGAAATTTATGCACTCCTCCAGGGATGGTGAAAGCATATATGGCCAAACAAGGTTGATATTTTAGTGGTTTTTTCCCCCTCTCTTCATCATGGTCAGTGCGATCTTCCATATCTTCATATCCTGGAACTGAGCGTTCTGATTTAAACCCTTCCTCTTCTGAAAAATCGTTCAGCTCAGAGACGTTGTTGAATGTCGTTTCAGGGATTAGATTAAGAGGATGTTTGATTTTGGTGAGGGATAAATCTATTAGGTCTTCTACTATGTGAAAAAAAACTTGGTCGGGGGTATCGACCACTGGTCTACTTATTTTTTGTCTTCGAGGAAGTATCGGAGCTAAGGACACTACACCAATTTGTCGGACGTATTCTCTTGTGATTCTTCTGAATTGATTGAATTCCTCATGAGGAAGAGCATAAGGTAAACAGGGAACATGCGTTCTTCCTCAGGCTAGGGTTATTTACTCATTTCAGGAGGACTCAATGTGTGTGGGCAGTCTTGGGAATGAGTAGCCATGCATGTGGGTTGTTTTGAATCTATAGTTTGTCTAAAATATTGTGTGAAATATGTATTCAACCATTCATTCTTCAGTCCCTCATTGTAGCGCAAATTCTGGTGAGGGGTCCTAAATCCCTTTAACTCAATAGCAGGAATGAAACCCACCACCGAGGCCCAATTATACTCCAAAACATTTAATAGTGGAATGGTTCTCTAGATTTTGCAATCCGGCCAAAATAATCGATGGGCTTTACATTTTTCTTGTGAAGGCTCTCTCCTTCAGTTCAGAGGTTCTCTTTTTGTATTTTTTCCTTAGGTGAGACTGATATAAGATGAATTTGGTATAAACCAACTAAGTGATAAAGTGGGAACAAACCTAACTATTGGAGAGGAGGCTGATCTTGGGATAACCCTTACTCTAGCATGCATACAATGATCATCTTCCATAGGCCTAGTACTAATACGTTAACCATGTGAGTATTCAATTAATGACTAAGATACAGTATATCAAAAGAAAAACATGCATGTGATAAACAATAGAAAGTAAAATAATTCACTCAACTCTAATCATCAATCACATAATAACAAAACGACTAATCTTCATCATTAAAGAAAGGAACATTAAAACATTGCATCAGATAACTTATCAATAGATTTAGTAGCTCTTACTCATTATAGCATTCATTCATGAGATTAAATAAGAAATATTTCTTGTCCACATCCAATCATGTACGCATTTAATGAAAATACAACTTGTCTCTGGTCCCAAAAGACTTCTCAATTAAAGGCAGCTCGAAAATAGTTCTAACAAAACCAAAATGAGAGTTTCTTGCAAAAACCATCGACCTTTAACTAATTGGACGATCCTCTTATTTATAACATAAAATTAACTAAAAATAAGTACTAAAATGCAACTAGGTAAAACAAAACTCACCACATGGTGCTCTTTTCTGTCAGTTATTCTAAGAGTCATATCAAGATATCACTTAAGAGGGTAACTCTTGTCGTACTCTGACCACTTGATGAACATATCCTCATAGTTGTTGGTGTATGGGAATCTATGTTGTTTCATAGGGGTCGAGTGAATCTCTATTATCTCAACTGCATGTGCCCGATAATTGACTATACTGGCACTTAACTGTTACAACATAGCTCGAGATTTGATCAGGTGTTCCATAAACTGTTGGACCTGACCTGGCACCATGTTTTTCACCTTTGATATTTCTTCATCCCATGATGAGTCTTTCTTGGTGTGAGACTTGACTATATCGTGCAAGTCAACAAAGTCATCGGTTGTGCCAAACTTGGGGAGTCTGATGTCTTGAATCACCTGATTGATCTTGATCCAATTTTTCTTGCACTTGGCCCATTTCTCTTAGATTTATCGGTGAGGTTCCCGAGCAATTTTTCCCAATACTTGGTCTATTTCCTTATGTGATCAAGGCTTCTCTCATTTAACACTTGAATGCCATGTGCTTTTGTATCTCGTCCCTTTTGGACCTCATCGATGTAGTCGACCCTCTCCACAGCTTATTGTGCTTTCTTGTACCACCGATCCATGTATTTTCATGTCACAAGTGCCATGAGGGTGTCTTCCTGGAGCTCATCTATCGTTGCAGTTAATAGGTGTCACTCATCTGTAAATTTGTTGTAGGCCTCCTGGAATTCACTCCTTAGGAACACCGTGACTTGTGTTGTGTCCTCATAGTATTTCACCTTGTTGCAAAAATGTTCCAATTCCTTCAGGGCAACGACCAACTCCTCTTCATCTCTTTTATCCCTATCCAAGGTGGCATATGTGATTATCATCCCTACACCGATAAGTTCAGACATCTTAGCATGCTCTGTGTTGATAAGCGCTTCCTTCGTAGTGATAAGGATGGACCGATCTAAAGTGATCCTCCTCTTCTTGGTGGTTCTTTGGATGATAGCCTTCCTTTTCCAGTCATAAGATATGGCATGTATGTCGGCTACTTCATCCATGGGTTCAGAGATTTTCTGATCTCCCAAGGTAAGTGTATTCCCCAGACTTTCGAAGGTATATACTTGCTCAAGACTGGGTTCTTGAACTTCCTCCCTTTGTTCTGAAGTTCAGGCTTCTATCTGTCGCTCATTGGGGGTTTTCGTATTGATTGAGATTGAGGCTTTAGGAGTAGGCTTGGTACTTACTTGATCCATGGCCATTGGGACGCCGATTTCCTGTTGTGGAGCCTCTTCCTTTTGTTCTCCCGACCTTGACTCGTCCTTCTGTCTATCCTCTTGAGTCTCTGGTGCATTGGGAAGCTGAGTGTCTAAGACACTTTCGACTTCTTCTTCTCTCTGTGGAAGCCCCTGAGTTTGATTTTTGGCAACTGGGGAAGATGTATTCTCCAGCTCCTTTTCCTCTTTGATATGTACAGGGGTCACAAGGTATAACTCCGAGCTCTCATCATCATCGTAGATTTTTATCAGTTCGCTTAGGGGGTTTGGTGCACTAGTCCTCCTTTATGTTCTGACTATCTCTTGTTGAGATGAAACACCTATCAGTGATATGGCTAGTGGCATTGTGAATTCAGGGTCGTCTAACCCAGTAAGTTCAACAATATCTATGAATTTGGGGCCGCTTCATCCCGTCTGTCTTTCATCTGTGTCGACGACAGGGAGCCTTGTCATATTTATGATGTCTGGGTCATCTTGCAGCTGATCAATTATCCGTTGCACATGTTCTAACATGAGTAACCCCCTCTCCCACACATCCTGAGTGTCCAGGATACCTTTACCTTACACCGGGGCTACCTAGGGAATCTTTTTTTCTTCAGTCGCTACCTGGGGAACTGTTGCTTCGGCCACTGTCATTTCTTCTCTGGCCCTGAGGGCCCCTTGAGCCGATTTTTCTAGGATCATTTCCTATTCATCCAGGCTCATGGTTTTGAACCTGGTCATCTTAGTTTCTGCCATCCTTGCCACAACTTCATCCCAATATTGAGCATTTTCCGTGAAGACCTCATCTTCAAACTTGTCGTGGGTGTATGTCTAGCAGGATGACACTTGAGACACATGTTTCAAGACTAGACCCTTTGGGTCGTTCTTGTGGAATCGACTGGTCTGGAATCAGGATTCTCATTGGCTCAATCCTTCCTTCTTGTCTTGAGCCGTGTCTTTCAGTAGGTAGAAGCCTATATGGAATCCATAAGGTATAAATGCCTCCTTTTTATCCTTGACCAGGGTGGCCTTGTAACCTTGCCGGATATTCTGGTAGCATATCTCTCCCACTACAAGTCGGTCAGGGACATGTGATGGTAGGATATGAGGTGCTCTAGTGGCCTTGAATACCCTAATGTAGGTATTTCTTTCGTCGATATACCAGTGGTTGACCTTTGATACCACCTTTTTGGGCACAGCCAATAGTCTCGTACACTCTTTCTTGAAAACAATAAAATGAATGCGCGCGATGAATTCATCACAGATAAGGGAGTGGGATTTTTTGTATCTGTTCTCCCATAAGACGTTGAAATATACATGGACCGAGAGTTCTGTGACATGCCAACTTAGGTTGATGTCGGCGAAGAACTTTCTGGCACACATAACATCCAAAAAGTATAATGCCATGTATAAGGTTGGAGTCTCCCCTTCTTTCGGTGTTTGATCCTGTTGTATGCAGATGATCAGTTGTTTGGAAATGATAGCTCCCTAGTTGAAGCCTCTTCTGGAAATAGTTACTGTGTATGCTATAGGCATCCATGCCTCTAAAAATCTGGAGTAGTCTTTCTCCCCATACAAATGACAGATGAGGGCCATTAGGAAGATGAATGGTTCTCTCAAGTTGGTCTTTTGGTACCAGCCGGAAGTCCAGTTGGTGTACTTCTTATATTTTCACCACCATGAGGCCATTATCTGGTTGGTGTCATGGTGCTCATAGAATTTCACGATGAAATCAGTGTTTAGTCGCTCCTCCAGGTCTCTAATATTGTAATAGTTTTTTCCCTCCACCAGAAGGAACACTCCGACACACTCACCATTGTCATCATTAATAAAAAAAAATTGTGTGTTCATGTGGTCAATGAGCCACTTTAGAAGTTCTATGTAGGGGAACACTGGAGTTCTTCTTGCTACCATGTGTAGGTACATTTTTCGGATATTCGGAAAAACTTCATCGTCAAGATTTCTCATATCAAGGTCATTGTGTGGAATATATTTTGGGAATTCTTCCCGGCTGATCTTCTTGAAGAGTTCTTCCTAATGTGGGAGTACCACCTTGGTCCCTGTGTTTGCCTCTATTTCTCCAAAGGCTTTAGGTTGAGTGAAAACCTTCTTCATAGATGTCCTGATGAATGGTTCCGGCCTTGGAGAAAATTCTAATTGTTTTGCGGCCACTGGGGAAGAGCCTTCTCCTACCTCTAGTTCCTTTAGCTTCAATAATCTCAGTGATCACCTAGTGTTTGGATTTCTTGGAGGCATGGTTCTTGCAATCGAAATCAAATATTTTAGAGACTGCATAAAGAGAAACACTAGATAAAATATATATATTAAGTGTAAGCATAAAGAATTCAGAACGGTACATGCTTTTAAAGCTTGCTAAAACTGGTTATTTGATGCTCACAGGGTTGCGACAGCTTTCGAATTGCTTGTCTTGCTCCTCCAGATGCTCTGAAATTCCTTTTTGCGCATAATGGTTTTGTTTGCAATGGATTGAGAGAATTTAAACTGAGGAAGGACTTACCTTTTTGTATCAACCATTTAATCTAGGTGATGCGTGGAATTCAAACAAATCTTCTGCCGAATCTCTGCAAATTAAATTCATTGTGGGTTGATGGTAGGGGTGCAGAGCGTGATGTGTTCTATTGGTAACTTCAAACGATTTTTTTGGTTCATACACGAAGTAGCAACTAATACAAGATTTGGAATTAATTATTCCATTAAATGCTCTGAATCTAAATGTATCTAGCACTAAAACATCCCATCATGTCACTTTCTTAGTGGGTGGATTGGGGATCGACGATATGCTATGGATGTTTTTGCTGAAATATTTTCGCCAAAAAAACCTCCGATGTCGATTGATTTCATTGTACGATGCTGGCGTGAAAAAACGTGGCTTGATACATGTGGAATTGAAGACCAGTGACTTAACTCACGATTATTATTCTGAGTCAGGACTTTATTCAAGTTGTGCATTCTAAACTAAACCTGGGATCATCGATGTTGAAAAGATATCGGGGGTCGACAATCGAGGATAAACCTATCACGTGTTTTCTTTGGATTAACTTCTTCGAAAAATCCCGATGTCGAAACGCTTCAGGAATTAGTGATTGGGGAAAACTTCTTAGCATGTTCCAAATGTTTGTCGCAATTCGATCTTCTCTGATTCCATCAAGCGCATCGGGTATCGGCTATCGACGATATCATTTCTTTTCTTTTAAATGTTTACTCCCTTCAGCTTTTACTGATGTCGAAGGGGATTGACTATCGACAATATCCATATGTGATACTTTTCGAGAAACAAAAATTCATTTCATCGATACTGATGAATATTGACGCTCGACAATTGAGGCTTTCTGAGTGATTCCTTTTCACCTTTTAATTTTTTCTGATTTCGAATCTTGAGTGCGTCGAGTGAAGTGTTTTGGTTGTTGATTCCTTATCTAAGTGTTAGGCCTTTTTTTTAATTCATGGGGTTTTAAATATTTACACAAACCTGAATAGCTGATTAGAGTCAAGAGAACAAGCAAAGACAAAACATTTCTCAAAGGGAAAATCGAATTCAAACAATGCAAATATCAAGTGGTACCCAAAAAGTGGAAAATTGACATAGACTTTTTAGGGTGTGTTGAGTGCTCAACACACTGATCTGGATTTAGGAGTGGAACAAACTAATTAGAAAAATGAATACAATAAACATAGAGATAGAAAGAATAACACAAATACCCAGTGAAAAATATCTTCTATTTAATAATGAAATAGGTTGAAACTGTAAAATTGCAGAACTGGAACTTGCTCAAATGGTGGTAGCTTTCTTTCAGAAGAGATGTGGATGCTACGTGCATCTGTCTGAGTGGAATGGATTACAATGAGGCTCCATATGCCCTTTTCATATTAATCATGAATTCCAAAACCATATATATCCAAAAACCTAACCCTAGAAGGTGAAACGCCAAAAGTCACGTGGGCCCTATGGGTAAGTTGGTTTAATTTGGTACCTCAACTTCCTAGGGTCGTAACTTTTGCATACGACCTATTTTTTAGGCACATGATAGCATGTTGGAAAGGTACTTAAGATATCTACACATTATTCCATCAAACTCTGACTCCGTCTATATTCCGACTGTGGCAAGTCAAAAAAACAATGTTTACGACCCCAAAACAACCCTGGAATTACAACAAGATGTGATGACATGAAAACATTCAAAATAAGCCATTTGGATTAGGCGAGAGGCTACTCATATCCACCTGGAGAATGTGTGAGGCTTCAAATAGCCCTAGAAGTGTAGAACTCACAATTATAAAGCATTACAGAAAGATGTATTGAATAAAAAATGGGCATGAGGAGCCAGGTGGAATAGGTGGGTGGCCACCAATATCCACTTGGATCAACCACATAGAGAATGGTTCTATGAGTATGAACAATATGATGGAGGTGATGTGTTATTGGGAGACAATGTTGGATTATTAGGAATGGGTTTGAATCAATAATAGATCTTTTTAATCCTTTTTAACCATAGTATATAACTGTTGTTTATCTTTAAGATAAATTTACCAATATCATTCAACAAGTGTAGAATAAATAAAACATGAACAATGAGCAATCATACACATACACAGTACACTAGTATTTTAACATGGAAACCCAATTGTGGGAGAAAACTATTGAATGATTTATCCTATATGTATTTAAGAATTACTTTCATTAGAAGCACCCACTTTCATTGTTTTCTAACTACAACTGGAAGGAGGCTCTAACCCCCTATATTTTTACGCTCAACCTGAGGGAAGATCCAAATCCCCAATTTTTGGGCTCCAAACTAGAAGGAGGCTACAACCCYMTWTGTTTTCCGTCTACAACCGGAAGGTGGCTACAACCACYTATCCTTGTCCTATCATGTCGCCCTCAAATATAAGTGCCAAATGTGAACAACTTATCACTGTTACTAATGACCTTTGTTATTGTCACTGTTGACCTCTATCACTGATCCAAATATGTCACTGACCTGATTCTTCTTCAAAAATTTATTGCAGATTCACAACTTGTCTATACTATAATGCATGGGTATCTGTGCTTCTCTTAACTGCAGCTCGTGGATTTCCATGACCTTATTTATTGAAAATTGTGGATTACTAGTAACTCTCTCATCTTCACTATTTTCCCTTTTTCAATTGTCACTGTTGATCCTGATACTGGAAATCTTCACTGTAGTATCATATCTGATCATATATGTCACAAACCCTATTCCAAAAGTATATACCATGAACTAAAATCAAGAATTGCTGACCAAGCAAGTACCATACATAAACCATGAACCATTCATCAGATATAGGAAACCCTTACATCCATCATATAGTATGATCCAGATCATTTTTTGAAATGAAATGAAAGCATATATATTACAACGAAATACTCATAAAAATTGTCTAAAACAGAGAGATACAACAATACATGATTTCTATTCATGAAAGAAATGTACAAAGACTGTAAAAATATAGAGTGCAAGACTTGCTAGAATGTTGCATATTTATCTCTAAGAAGATATGTGACGGCTACGCTCATTCACCAGAAAATGATTAAAATGTGTCCCTGAAGGCCTTTTTATGATAAACATGAATGGAAAAACTCTAGAAATCCAAAAACCTAACCCTAGGAGATGAACCGCCAAAAGTCATGTGGGCCCCGTTGGGGTAAGTTAGTACATTAACTTCCCGAGGTTGTAACTTTTACATACGATCTTCATTTTAGGCGTGTGATAGCCCATTGGAAAGGTATTTTCAAGAAATATGCATTATATCATAAGACATTGACTCTATCTATATTTTGATTGTGGAAAGTAAAAAAAAAAAAACATTGTTTAGAGCCCCAAAACAACCCTAGAAGTACAAAACGATGCAATGACATGAAAAATTCCAAAATAATCCAGTTAGAATAGGTGGTTGGCCACCAATATCCACCTGGATGTTGTGTAGGGCTTTAGAACACCCTCATAAGTGAAGAACCCACAATTAAAAAGAAATTTCCCCATTACACAGAAACGTTTTGAACTGAAAATTGTCCAAATGGGCTCGCTGGAATTTGGAATAGGTGGGTGGCCACCAATATCCACCTAGATCAATCCTTCCCCCTTAAGAAGAAATGGTATCCATTGATTTGAGTGTCTGGGGAAGAGGGGAAATTATTTTCTGAATATGAATGTTGGTGAGTTTCTTGCCTTGTTGGAGAAGTTGTGTTTCTTGGTCTATGGAAGATTTTCACGAACCTGTTGCTGGTGGGGTTGAATCTGTTCCACCAACCTGTTGTCTATGGGATTGATGGGGCATTATGTAGGCACCATCCTAGGTTAAGAGAAAATATCTGTTATCTTCTTCTACTAGATAGAAGGTGATGAGTTTGCAGTGGTTTCAATGGCCTTATGTGCATCCTTTGAACATACTATGAAGATGATGAACTTTGCAGTATGAGAGATTACCTTGTGGCACTATTTTGGTGGAACAATAGTCAGAAATACCTCTAGTATCCTATTGAGCTAACCCTCTAGAGTAATACTGATACTACGGGGTCAAGACTCATATACAACATGATGTTTCCACATATATGGTTGTCCCAAAACCACATAACAAACATAAAGAGGGGAAACATCACACACTACCTCATCCTTAAAGGGATGGATGCCATAGGATAGGAGACACTACTAACTGACAAAAATATTTCATCCCTGGTGAAGCCACCCGATGTTGTATGTATGTGGGCGTGGTTTTGTTGACAACCCCAACTGTTTGATGACCTTAACTGAGATGAGGTTCTTCTAGCTGTTGCTATCAACAATGAAATGCAATGGGGTCCCCTTCACCCACATCTGTGAATGGAAGATGCGCTCCCCTTCTTCAGGATCATGAAAAAAGTAGTGGTGTCTGTGTCGATGATATATTTGTTTTCAATATTTTTTGGATTACATTTCGAATCAAGGTTCGATTCCTTTTCTTTGACCTCGGCCACCAATGACTGTTTCAAGAGACATTCTTCGATGTTGTGCCAGGGCGTATTGTGGAATTCATACCACTTCCCAATTTCATTATATATATTTCCCTCACCCTTCTTGTCATGTGCCTTGGACTGGTTGTCTGGAGGCTGTTATTTAGGGTCGTCTTTACCATGCTTTGGTTGTTGCATATTT
>JASDQU010371529.1:19445-29838 GCA_032191745.1 Picea mariana
ATCTGAGGATATGCTTTGAGGAGTTCAACACCCTCGGGTTCTAATCTAACTACCTGTCCGCTCCTCTTAGGTGCCTTCAAAACATAATGCTATAACTAGCACAATTCAGATTCCGAATTTTCCACCTGCAATCTGTTAGTATATAACTGTTCCTCTAAGCAAATACATGCACCTAAAATTCAGCAAAATTAGACATAGAATGACAGGTTCAATATAATGATCGTTGAGAATTCGACGATTTGAAATGAGTCCTTTGCGGGTACAAAGCAATCCGATCATGTAACAGTTTGAATCACAAAATGATTCCAAAGCTATTGCGGGACACATGTCCACTCTCAAACCACGATATGTGTCATCATAACGAAATCTGGGTGACGGGTGCATATCAAGGCATGATTATCTTTGCGCTACAGGAATAAGGCTATTCTCGTAGCGCTATTAATGACTTAGCATAATTTGAAATTGTAAAGTTCAAACAAGCATATAAAATGACACATCATTTAAAACCATGTCTTACAACTCCAAACTTAAATAAATTATTCAAAAAGATAAAAATGTGAAACATAATAAACTGAAAACAAAAATTAAAATCAAATGAAAGCAAACAATGAAGTGTAGGTAGGGAGGGTTTAGGATTAGAGTTTTTCACTAAATCAAAAGCAAAATTAGAGACTAACACATCCCATGGCCATCCACATTTCCTCTCTTATCACCTCTTTTGTCTATTTGATTCTTGGCTTTCTAATTTTATTTTTATAATTGTAATTATTTTAAATGATGTTTTCGTATTAGAACAACTAACGTCTCTTAAGATGTATAATTTTGAACTACATAGTGAAATGTGAGATTGCATAATTTGAGCATATAAATGGTATCATTGATATTTCAAGGTAAATGATTTAAAATATAAAACTTGTTTTATATAGAAAGATATCATTTTTTTCATGAAGATTTGGAATGTTCATTTTTTAGAACATGAGCATTTTTTCTATATGTTTATTTTAAAAATTGAGTAGCACTTTATAAGGTATGCATATTTCTATAGACTTTAGGAGTCAAATAGTTGTTGACTTGATTGTGACATCATCATCATTATCATCATCATCTCAATGTTCTAACATTTTGCGAGAGGAAAAGAATGTAAACCTACAATTATAATTTTTAAGTTGATGAAAATATAATTGTAATTGTTTAATTTGATAATGAAGAAATGTATTAATTAAGATTATTGATTTTTAAGTTGATGAAAATATAATTGTAATTGTTGGATTTGATAATGTGGAAATGTATTAATTAAGATTATAAATACGTTGAATATGGATATAAATATTTATTATGGTTAATGTCAAAAAAATAAAAGAAAAAATATTGAAACACATATATTAAGTATTAGATATAATGATTTGGAGGCTTTCCCATTTCGAAAATCACTTAGATTCATGTATTAATTTGAAGAATTCTAATTTTTACTTTGTAACGCAATGTTTGTATTTATGCACGGTTTACTTTAATTGAATGGTTACAATGATTTACGACCATAAAGAATAAATATTTTTGATCTTTTTTTAATCGTTGAAATAACGGTTGGTAGTTGTTCCAAAATTTATTGTACCAATTGATTGGTCATCTCTCGAGTCCGTGCATGTTTTCTTTTTCATTTCACTATATATCTTGAATGGTTAAATGTGAACGTATTTTATTTAATGTTTTGCACTTTTATAATAATTCTTTTCTAATTTTAAGGATTTCAGAAAATAATAATCATTATGTAAAACATTATAAAAAACAAAAAAACAAAACAAAACCAAAAAAACTATAAGCATGTAAAACTTTCTTATGCATGTCTTTTTTTTATAATAATTCTTTTCTAATTTTAAGGATTTCAGAAAATAATAATCATTATGTAAAACATTATAAAAAAAAACAAAAAACAAAACAAAACCAAAAAAACTATAAGCATGTAAAACTTTCTTATGCATGTTTTCTTTTTTATTTCACTAGATATATTCAATTGGTGAAAACTTTTTTATGCATGTTTTCTTTTTTATTTCACTAGATATATTTAATTGGTGAATGCTGAGCTTATTTGATGGTTTTCATTTTTATAATATTTTTTTAAATTTTTTTAATGGTTTTAGAAAAATTAATAAGTATTATGTAATTTTTTTTTTTAAATAACTATGAATATGTAATTTAAAAAAATCAAGGGTAGGTTTAAGTTAATGATGGTCTTTTATGATGCAATAGTGACAATGTAAACATGAAAAAATAACGATTTGTCAACTTGGAGGGATTATTTGAGGTACTTGTACAATGAATTTGAATATAGTAAAAAATTATGAAATGTAGGAAATTGAATTAGCTTTCTAAATATATAATTTTTATCTATAGAATTTGTGTATAACTATGTGAAATTTAAGTTTTTCTAAGAATTGTTTGTTATTTTTCATGCAAAATATAATGCATATGTTTATGTTAGTGCAAGTGTTGAGTACCTTAATGGTGAAATTTACTTAATTTTTTTTTTGTAGAATTGTGGAGAACACATTGTTCTTGTGCATAGATACTTTTTCAATATATATATATTAAATTCGGAAAGTCATTATATCCATGAAATTATAAGGCCTTGTGTTAGTGTATGGTATGAGGATCTTAATATTATCAAACAAATGTTATTTATTTTTAGATTGTAGATCTCTATGTGTATTAGTGCAACATATAACTTATAAAAAATTATAACACAAATAAAAGAGGCATTTATTTTAGGATTATGATATATGTCAAGACAAAAATATATTAAAAATAGTAAACCATATTCTTTTTTTATTAAATTATATTTGGAATCTGCATAGTCGACTCTATATGTGTTGGTAGTTTCATCGACCATGGATTTGTGTATCCTATACAAAAGTGATGTCAAAAATAGAGTTATTGAGAGATATTTAGAAAAATGGAGGGCACACACACTTTTTTGACTAACTATTCACATGGTGGGTTTGACAAGAATGTGCCAAAGAAATTTTATAGGCATCTAGGGCCATCAACAACATGTTGACCCACCATAAAGAACCTTTCAAAAATATCCTTGATATTCTTATGGGGATAGTTAGCATGGGTATGGGTCTTGGGGCCTTGGACATGGCTAGGGGAGGAAACATGAACTTTAGGCCCTAAAATAAGCTTGTATCCATTTAGGGCCAAGGACACCTCAAACAACCACACATGGCCCCTTCAGAGTATCATTAACCTATTATTATGGATGTTGGTGCCACTAGGTGGTTTAAGGAAGAAGGTATGTGTCTCAAGGGCCTAGAAATGATCTACCTCTTCTCACCTCCTCCCACTTTTCCCCTCCCCCCTCACCCCCTGATTCCCACCTCTCTTGGTTCGAGCCATGTCCCACTCTTTTTTTCCTATCTCTTGGAGTCACCTATCTCCCCTTCTCTCTTTTCCATTCATACCAATCCACCTTCCCTCTTCACTCACCTCCTCTCCCAAACCCTTCAGCCCCTCTACCCCATCTACCCCTCATCTCTACCCTCACCTATCCCACCACATCCCCCCTTACCCTTTGTCCCACCCTTGCCTCCTCTCCTCCTCTCTAGCTTCCCCTTCATCATCTCTCACCCTCCCCTACCCATCTACCCTTCACATGTTCTCACATCCTTCTCCTTTTCCCCTCTCATCCCACCCTCTCATGCTTATCTCTCTCGGTCTCACCTATCTCCCTCTCTTCTCCCCCCTCTCCCTTTGCATCCCATGCCCATTGTAACATCTCGCTCTTGCGTGCACCTGATGTGACTTATTCTTTAAGGACACTTGCGTGCAAGTGATCCAATCCCTTATATGATTTTCTGCTTCGCTTATGGATTTTGATGATGAGATTGTGGATTATGATGTTATGTTATGTTATTTATTTATAGACAGGTAATATTGACTAGTTTCTCTTGAGTGTGTAGGACTCTTGACAGATTGAGGATGTCGATGGCATTGATGGACCTTTTTGGACCCAAGATCGAGTTAAGGAGTGGACCGTGTATGGTTTGGGTATTTCTGTTTATGCATATGTGACCTATGATCGAGTATATTATGATGTTGTTTATGGATCGTTGACATGTTTCGTAGATGGATGTAGGTTTACGATTGCTTGCTAATCAGAGTCACATTAGGAGTAAAGGGGCAATGCACGACAACCAGAGATATTGAGGGAGAGGTGTGGCAGCAACCCTACCACATCCTACTAGCACTCCTACCATGGCTCGAATTGTAGGTTAACGATTACCTAGTTCGAGAGATCCACAATGCCGTGAGGGCAGACTGAGATAGTCGTTCACGAAGATTCTAAGGGGTGCACAATAAGGCAGGGTCCTTATTCCTTAAAGACCCTTAATCTCCCACAAGGTCGCCTGATGGAGTATTGACTCCAAGGGTTGGACATCTACCAAAATCAGTCAAAAGGTGAGTGCCACCCTTGGAGCACGTAGTGCTTCTTGAAGGGCACACCAGATAAATGAAACGTGAATAAAGGAAGTGGCACCCTTGGAACATGTAGTGTATCTTGAAGGGCACATCGTGATTTTTAACACTAGTGAGTCAATGAACCTATGTGCCTAGAAAACAATATTTTATTTTGATGAGGTCAACCTTAAAATAAATTTTGTATGAGTAAAGTTTATTAATTATAAAATTTCCCTTAAAACAAATGCTAAGCCTAGTTGAAATTAAAGCCTAGGTCTAAATAGGGTGTGAGGACTAAAAATTAATTAATCAATTAATAAAAGGGGATGAAGAAAAATCAAATTAAGAATTTAAAGGAGAAATAATTTAACTAAGATTTAATTACTGTTTATGTGAAAGACATTCTAATTTGGAACTTAGACAAAAAAAGGAAATGAATGCAAAAAGGAATGTGAAACATAGAAATGAATCTAGTCTAGAGACCTTTCCTAAATAAAACTCAACTAAACTTTAAGAGAGGGGTGAGTCATTAAAGGAAATTGAGGGAATAAAGGGACAACACAGAGCATTTTTAGAAACACTTTTAGGTGGGTGAGGGAAATTGGCAAATCAATTTAATTAATTAAATGAATTTCTGGTGCAACTAAGAGATCGGGTGACAAGTGTATGGGGGAGAGTCTTTCCTAATTAAATTTTAATAAAAATAATTTAACGTGCAATGGGAAGTATTACTAAGAAGAACTCTATAAAAGTAATGACAAAAAGGAGGAAGGGATCACCACTGGTATGCATAAGGTTATGCTGCCAGATTTTTTTTGACTGATTTTTCCTATGGGAGTTGGGATACCTAGCTCGAATAGAGAGTAGCTCGACCTTGTGAGGCAAGCTGGGAGCTATCTTTTTTCTAGTTTGTGTGTGGCCCCTTTGCAGCTCGGGGGATAAGGGGGAAGAAGAGTACCCCTAACGTTGGTTGGAAGGTCCTGTGAGGTCTTAGTGATTAGCAAGTGAGAGCAGGGAGGATCGTTAACAGTCGAAGATCATCAACAAGTCCATCCACGGGTCACGGTACGCATGTTTAAATTTGCAGTTGTAAATTAGTTAGAATTTGTATATAAATTTATGCGTTGATGGAAACTGAAATGAATTTCTGATATTAATTGGCAAGCTGCTTGATGTAGTTAGATTTTAAATATCATTTTTATCTCTGTGCCTTGCATTCATTATTCCCAGCCAGGGAAAATATCCTGGCTTCCCTTGCAGATTTGTTTAAATCCTTGCCTTTCTTTTTATCTTAATGGTCGGGATCTAAGCCCTGCATCTATTTCATTACCCAGCGTTAATTTTCAGCGAGATTCCTCTACGTCTCTTACAAAACATTTCCGTAACAATTTCTCAATCGAGGGAATTCTTCCCTGCGTTGGGAGAGATCACCTTGCGATCTAACCCAGAAAACTCGGCTTTTCCGTTCCACTTTCTCTGCGACTTTTATCATTGACTCTCATTTTTCCCTTTTCTTGCTTGACGATTTTTTGCCCTGGAACAACTCTGCGTTTTCTTTCCACTTGCTCGGCTAATTATTGGTCCTTGTCTCTCTTATTCCTTCATCCTCGATTGGCGGTCATCACTTGCTGCGCGTTGGTCAGTGGTACACTGACCTCTTTCGGGCAGTCCCTTCGTATTGCTATTTGCCTCAGGGGCTTAGAGCCGCAGTTGAAATGCATCCTCTTACATACTTGAGTAGGTGAGTGTAATCTGATCCAAAATGGTTTCGATTTCCTTGAAATGCATCAAGATCCACGATTTTTTTTTGGCAGGTCTAAATAACCCTACTGGTACTCGATTAAGACTTCCCAGGATTGTTTGATGTTAAGGTTTGAATGATTAGATGTTTCTTAAATCTCCGCCCTTGTCCAGTTGGCGGATTACTTATGGTCGCGTTTCTTGTACCATTTATTTGATGGGTTAAGATTTTCACACCAGCTTCTTCAGGGCCTCCCCAGGGGCTCAGATCAACCTGAGTTTTTTACGTCAAGGGAAGAGCCTTCTAACTCTCCCAATGAAAATCCAGTTTCCTGGGTGCTAATTTATGCTCTACGTCCTGATTGCGAGTACGTACTCCTTTTGACTAAATCGTGACAATCTCCCTTGAAAAGTGTGTGCTCCAAAAATAGAACCTGTTGATTTATCCTTCAGGCTTCCGGGTGGGAAGTTACTAAGAAGTATTGTTGCGAGACAGTCATTTTCTTGTCTAGTTAAATGAAATTTCACCTTGCTAGGCGCAAGACTAAAGGCCTTTCATGAGTTGCTTTAATGACAGGCTTTTAACTGCCTTAACGGGGTTGTTAGCCTCCTTTCTTTCCTGACCGATCGTCACCTTCAATTTGACCCTTGTGTTATTATAACACCTCGCTCTAATAAAAACAATAAACTCATAAGTTGATCTGAGGTGAGAACTCTCCTGGTGGCGAATGCCTGCAATTTGGGCGAGGTGTAACTTCTGAAATCACTCATTATTTACTAAGCATGTGACGGAAATGAGTTTAGGGCTATCTTGTTATATTTTCTACTATTTTATCTAGCTACCATTCCTTGATCCTTGATAAGATCCAACCCGTGTTTCGATTTAAGACAAGTATCTTGTAATAAAACTTATTATTGATATTATGGATTAATTGGCACTCAAGATCCTTGAGAAGGCATTTCGTGTGCGCTACTTCATACAAAATATTTTGAACTTCCAATATTGTAAGCTAAGACATGGGTCGGGTCAAATTTTATTACTACATGTTTAACTAAGAGGAATGCATATTATGGATTTCATAAATAAAACCTGCTTGATGTTCTTAAAGGTACTACCTAACCCAAATTAAACGCGAATGAGTTTTAATGCTATGCTCTCCTGGTTGTCATTTTCACTAATGCTTTGGTCATAGTCTCTCAACGCTTTTTCTCTCATTGATGCTTTATGTTCTTCTTCAAGAATAGTTAAACTTTTGTCTCTGTGCGCCTTAAGACTAATGTGGACGGATAATCAATTAATCATCAGTTTACTTGTGCCATGTTATGTACATCGAGGGAATGTTTACTCAATTACCTTATCTTCGACTTGTTAGTGAAGGAACTTATACTAGGAATTTGTATGTCAATTGTCCCTTGGGTCTCTCTCTAGTTGACTATTCAAGACAATTACTTTCTAATCCTATCCGTATAGCATTACATGAATTTTTATTTTATTCCCTTGTCCTTATAATTATATTAAGGGTTGTTGAAATGGATTAAACTAATTTCTACTATACCAATGTGTTATTGTTAAGTGTCAATGGTTTCCCTCATATTCATTTATATATTGCTTCATTAAGTTTAGTTCTTTAAAAGAGACTTGAAAACTGTTTTCTTTAAAGGTTCGTTGTACACTTAGGCTTGGTTGGGTTATAAAGGATTGATTAAGCAAGGTACTTTGAGTCACTTACGCAAATGGTTGTTATGTAATAAATGATGGTTTTAGATTTGGACTTCTTGTGCAACTGGTTATGCAATAAATGATGGTTATAGAGTTTAGTCTTCTAGTGCGTAATGAAAATTTATTATGATGGATGACTGCATTTTGTGACTGGGCCTTGCACCTCGAATAATTGATAAATGTTTGCGCCTCGGATTTAATATGATCTATTATGTTATGTGAATGATTACTATTGTGCCTTGATTAATTGATATTTAGAATTGATGGATTGATGAGATCGATGATAGTAGACTCTATTGATTTAGATAGTTGCTTGGATTGATTTCATTAGAGGGATGTACACACCTCCTTCTTCCTTAGAACAATCGCCAACCTTGAGACCTTAAATGGTTAAAATCAATTGGAACCTGGGATTGAGTGTTGCTTATGTGTCCTGGAGGTCCTAACCTTGCAGGGTAGGTTGGGCGGGTAATATCTTATGTCATCATTATGTTTATCTTTATGATCCTTAAGTAGCGTTATGTTATCTCATGTTATCTTGATGTTATCTTATGATTATCCTTATGAGATAAATTGAGTGATTTATGATTCGTGCTATTATGCATCTTATTTAATTAAAGAAGGTAATGGTTATGGGATGATGTTTATTTGTGATAACACATCGATATGGGTATCATCATTCTTTGCAATGTTGAGTCAGCTTTATGTTGTGAAATATCGATAATGTGTTAATAATGTTTCATTAATATATCAGATGATTGTCAATGATGTTGTTATTAAATGTGATGTTTAATTCCTAACACCAATATTTTTACCTATTGTATGTCGCATTGTTGTTGTAACAGCGGGGATGTTACAAATGGTATCAGAGCAGGTTCAAAACTTGACTTGGGAACATTTCTCCTTCCACTGCATAAACACTTGATTAATAATTTATCAACTAATTAAATTCAAATTGTATTCGTGCAAGTAATCATGGTTAGATGAAGCCGAAGAGGTAGACGACATGGTGCTAGGGAAGGAGGCGCGACACCTCTAGTAGCATCCACGCCAGAGGGGTCTAACCCCAAAGGAGAAGAACAAATCATCGGGCAGGAACAAATAGCTATGGGAGATGTGGTTGGGTTGATGAGGTCCTTTCTGAGGATGTCAGAGGCCTTGATTATCCATTTGGATAGAGATGAGGTTAGGGCATCGATACCCCCTGAGGTTCCACCACGCACCTTAGTCGGTACTGGTAGCATTCACTGAGAAATCAAAAAGTTCAAGTTTCCTGAGTTCTTTTGTGCAACGGACAACGCATCCACTGAGGCATGGTTGGAGAATATGGCGATGTTCTTTGCACTTTGCGATTATACCTCCAAAATGAAGGTTTGCATGGCAGTATTTCAGCTGAAGGGGAGCACTCTTCTATGGTGGAAGACACTCCTACCACAACTAAACATGGTCGTCGAAGATGTGTCATGGGAACTGTCGAGGAGCAATTCCGAGAGAGGTATCTTTCTGAGGAATTCATTGAGAATTATCTCAATGAGTTCAACACCTTATGACAGGGCAGTCGTACGGTGCCTGAGTACAGGGCCCGTTTCATGGAGATGCTTAGGTATGTTCCAATCTGAGCACTAAGAAGCTTAAGGTCAACAAGTTCGTGTTCGGCCTTAATGTCAACATTTGTGCAAAAGTGAGGATATTAATGCCTCAGAAGTTTCATGATGTTGTCCAGAAGGCCCTCATAGATAAGGAAGAGTTGATCACCGGGGGTCAGAGAAGGACTCCTGCGAGACCGACGGGACATGTGACAGATGGTATGGAGTAACATCAAACACCGACTAGACATCCATCAGGGTATCGAGGCACACTAAGTGGATCCACGTTCATGACACCACGATGATCGGTGCCTCAACAAAAGACTCCCTATAGAGGACCACAACACCAGCAACAGCATCGACTGCATCAACAACAGTTCAGGCCTGTTCAACAGAATAGACCAGGGTTACAGGCTGGTGGGCCTTCAACTTCTACTTTAGGGACCAGGAGCACTGGACCGAAGACTGGGTGTTGGACATGTGGAGAGCCACATTACCAACGTGACTGCCAAGTTGAGAGGGCTAGAGTAGCTGGATCAAACAAACACACTATCGTAGGAGATTTGGGCAAGGCCCATCAAATTCATGTAGTGATGAATAACTTCTAGGCCGAGCACTAGTCTACTGTGCTCAAGACGTCAGGTACCATCGCTGACAAGACCTATAGTATTTTGATATATCCCGGTGCTACAAAGAGTTTTATTTTTGGTGCAACACTAAAAATAATTAAGGTAAAGGAAGTCGAACATGATGAGTTTAACTACGTGGAAATGGCTTCAGGAGATAAACAGATTGTTGGAGGAAAGGTTACGGGTTGTAGCCTTAACTTGGGAGAATTCTTCATGAAGGCCAACCTATACATCACGATCTTAGGATCTTATGATGTCAT
>JASDQU010371529.1:38428-76909 GCA_032191745.1 Picea mariana
GTAATGTAATATGTATTATGTTTTGTTGAAACATGTTATTTTCTTGCATCATGATATGTAGATGGTTGTCATTGAAATAAATCCATGATGATGATATAAAGTATTGGAAGAGAGAAATTCCTTGGCTAATGTGTGAAATGCAAAAGTATCTACCTCCAACATTTTTCAATGCACAAGAGCACTACCTCATACACCAAGTTGAGGAGATTGAAATGTGTGGACCTGTACACACAAGGTCAATGTGGATGGTGGAGAGGAAGTTGAAATCATTGAAGGCTTTGGTTAGACAAAGAGCACGTCTTGAGGGTTCTATGGTGGAGGGATAAATGGTATATGAATCCATGGTGTATATTAGTTAGTATCATCCTAAATTACCAGTGCAAGCTATGCACGTAGTGGATTGGATTTGCGATGTGAACTCCATCAAAAAATTTGAAAGGGAGCAGTTGTTGGGGAAAGGTACAATGAAGAAAGTGAGAGGTAATTAAATTGTCGATTTTTTAATAAATGCAAATTTTTCCTTTTTTGTGTATATGATCATACTCATTTAATATTTATTCTTTCATCATTTATTAATATTTACCATGGTCATAACTAATATTTAATATTGGTGAATTGTAATTTTTTTATCAGTCAGTTGCTCAAGATTGGGATGCACTACATTTATACATTGAAAACAATCTTCACTGGTGAAGGTATGGATTGATAGATGTAAAGAACGTCATGACGGTAGGTTATCATGGAAAGAACTGTCTGAATTGGTTAGAGAAGCTCGTAGTAATGAAGATTCCAATGTTACGCAGAGGGAAATAAATTTAGCATATTGTTTGAAAGATGGAAAGGCAAGCAAATTCACCCATTTTATTCAGTTATTTTATATTATATTAATGTGACTATAGGTGTGTTTTTTTCATATTATACTTTCCAAGATATATAAAAAAAATTATTATTAATTGACAATGCATCTTTTACATGTCTGACATATTGCAGTTGAAACACCACAAGGCTATGTGGTGCAATGGTTGTAAATTTCGCATCAAACAGTCGGATGAAACCAAAAACATTTCCTATAGTGGGCTAACTGCAGTATTCCAGGTCACTAACGTTTCTTCTAGGAGTGACAGACGTCCTCAAGAATATGAAAATAGATACTATGGGTTTTTGAGTGATATAATTGAGTGTGACTTTAATTCCTCAAATTATTTGTGTTCGATGTCAAATGGTATAGGTTACTAATGCATGAACATGATGAGGAAAGAACCGTTATTCAACATGCCAACAGATTTCTGATGATTAAAACAATGGTTTTTGAAAAAGCAAATGACTACTATGTTTTTCCAAGTCAATGTGGACATGTCTTTTACTCAAAGGTTCCAGGTAATAGGCATTGGTCATTTGTTGTTAGATATGATCCAAGAGGAAGGCCAGTAAAGTATACTGTATATGAAGAAGATGATATTCAAAGAAGAAGATGATGTAGAGCTAGATCAGGAAGAATATGGGCCGACAGATGAAGAAGACGAAGAAGATGAACCAAGCATAGGAGACAATGTGCCAGTTCTTGATGATGATATCGATGAAGATATGCTTGAAAATGACATTGATGAAGATGATGATATCATTAATCCTTTCAACAATGTTTCTGAATCGGATGTTGATACAGATGTTGAGTTGGATGATCAAGAAGAAGATACAGAAGAAGGATGATACAAATGTTGCATTGGTCGATGAGGTACGTAACTAGATATTTTAATTTGTATGAATTATTCTCTTTAAATAATTTTATATGTGGGTTAATTACATGTTTTTAAGTTTTATTTCATTTTTGTTTTGGTAGTTTCTATGCATGATTACTATGTTGCTTTTGTTTGTTTTCTATTTTATAGATTGGGTATTGGGGAATTGAGAGCGATGTGAGGGGGGGAGGGGCCATATGAGCTTCAACCTTCACATGGTTGGCCTTGTTTAGTAGAGAATAAATTATTCTTGAAACCAAGAGAAGTTCATTAATTCATATTTATACTCAAAATTCACTCACATACCCACTTTATATACCGTCTCATCTCGTCCTCGTTTTGTTTTGATTTTATGATCGGTCGAATTTTAAAGGAAAAAACTATTAAAAGACATTATACTAGGGCTAGAGTACATTATGGGAAACAATGACATGTGAATGGGGCTAATGTTGAAATTTTTTCAAAATGTTTCTGTATGCACCAAAATTTGACATGGATACTCTATTCACATTTGACATGGATAGTCTGTTCCATGTCAAATTTCAAGACAATTTCGACAACAATTCTATAGAAGGGAAGTTCCATGTCAAATTTCAAGATAGTTCCGATAACGATTCTATAGAAGGGAATGACGAATGATGACAATCAGAGGTGCAACATGATGAACGTTGATGCAAATGTGGATGATCTCAAATATTATGTGAGGACATCATACATCCTTGAGTATTGAAACCCTCCCATACCTTCAAGGCATGTGTCTAGTCTAACCATGTCAAATTTCGATGCATACAGGTACATATTGAAGAAATTTCAACATTGGCTCCATTCACTGCTCACTATGCGGGGTCGGTATATGACATTTTTGGTGGGTGAATTGAAGCTTCTGGGACATCAAATCGACTTGGTAATTCAATAATAAAACCCTCCTTAAGTATTATGCGGGGGCATCAAACATATTTAAGTATTGTGATGGGTGTTATGGTATCCTTAATTATTATGCGGGTTCGATGGAAGAAATTTGTGATGGGTGTATTGGAAGTTCCATGTCAAATTTCAAGAAAGTTCGACAAAAATTATGTAGAAGGGAATGATGAATAATGACAATGAGAGGTGCATCATGATAAACATTGATTCAAATGTGGACGATCTCAAATATGATGTGGGGACATCATACATCCTTGAGTCTTGAAACCCTCCCATACCGTCAAGGCATGTGTCTAGTATAACCATGCCAAATTTCGATGCATACATGCACATATTGAAGAAATTTAAACGTTGGGCCCATTCACTGCTCACTATGTAGGGTCAGTGCATGACATTTGTGGTGGGTGAATTGAAGCTTCTACGACATCAACTCGAATTGGTAATTCAATAATCAAACCCTCCTTAAGTATTATGTGGGGACATCAAACATCCTTAAGTATCGTGATGGGTGTTATGATAGTCTTAAGTATTATGCGGGTTTGATGGAAGAAATTTGTGATGGGTGTATTGGAAGTTCCATGTCAAATTTCAAGATAGTTTCGACAACGATTCTATAGAAGGGAATGACGAATGATGACAATGAGAGGTGCAACATGATGAACGTTGATGCAAATGTGGATGATCTCAAAGATTATGTGGGGACATCATACATCCTTGAGTCTTGAAACCATCCCATACCATCAAGGCATGTGTCTAGTCTAACCATGTGAAATTTCGATGCATACAAACACATATTGAAGAAATTTCAACGTTGGCCCCATTAACTGCTCACTATGTGGGGTCAATGCATGACATTTATGGTGGGTGAATTGAAGCTTATGCGACATCAAATCGACTTGGTAATTCAATAATAAAACCCTCCTTAAGTATTATGTGGGGACATCAAACATCCTTAAGTATCGTGATGGGTGTTATGAGATCCTTAAGTATTATGCGGGTTCCGTGGAAGAAATTTGTGATGGGTGTATTGGAAGTTCCATGTCAAATTTCAAGATAGTTTTGACAACGATTCTATAGATGGGAATGACCAATGATGACAATGAGAGGTGAAAGATGATGAACTTTGATGCAAATGTGGATGATCTCAAAGATTATGTGGGGACATCATACACCTTGAGCCTTGAATGGGGAAAACATTGAAATTATTTCAATTTGTGCTTGTATGGACTGAAATTTGACATGGTTAGACTAGACACATGCAATGATAGCATGGGAGGGTTTCTAGACTCAAACATGACTCACAAAAACAATTTCACAATCAAACAACAAGCCTATAGAATAATTAATGTGAAGGGCAACAAGGCCAATTTTTTGGGTGGCATCGCCTGCTCATGTACTTGAACCTGCTTATAAGTGACATGTGAACGAGGCCAATGTTGAAATTTTTTCAATTCTACTTGTATGGACTAGAATTTGACATGGTTAGACTAGACACATGTAATGAAAGTATGGGAGAGTTTATAGACTCAAACATGACTCACACAAACAATTTCACAATCTTGCAATAAGCCTATAGAATAATTAATGTGAAGGGCGATAAGGCCAATGTTTTGGGTGACATGTCATGCTCATGTACTTGAAACTGACACATATAAATCATGACATGTGAATGGGGCCAACATTGAAATTTTTTCAATGTGTGCTTCTATGGACTGAAATTTGACATGGTTAGACTAGATGCATGCAATATATTCCATTGTCCTTCAATTATTTTCAATTGATTCTTCCATTGTCCTTTCAATTATTTTCAACAGATCACAGATATCTTTTATTTTAACAGAAGATCTCACAAAGAGTTAGAAAACTTCTCCATTTTAATTGAAAATAACATAATTTTAAGAAACAATGTTCTACCTTTGTCTTAAGGTTTCATCCATTTTCAATAGATTCCCCTAGATGAGAAATGAATCATTATCAACTTATACTTCAAAAATCATCTCATTAAGTACCGATAGCTTGATTAGTTTCACATCCTCACAATTATTCACACCATTCATTGCTTGGGAATACAATACATTAGTCTTAATCTACCCTTGTTTTTCCAGATACAAGGTTGTCTAAAAATATGTATTGAAATATGGTAAGCATCCCTCGTTTCCATAATGTAAAATTCTAACTATTCAATTTTCATTTACATACAACATTATATGAAACAATTAATTTACCATTTCAAGGGCCCTCCCTTTGTTGTCAAAATGATCCCTCTATCTCTTTGCACATGTTGAAACCATTTAATGTTAATTCCTCATGGGATCCATCACCCTATAGGAAAGGATGGGGTATTCCCCACCAAATGATGTTGAATTCTCTGGTAGCTCACTCAACATCTACACCTCTATGTGACCTCACTAAGTTCTTATGGAGACTCTAATCTGACTTTATTCTTTCACTTCTACTTCAACTTCTTCTCTCCATAATGGGATTTTATTCCATGTAGGTTTTATACACACAAGCGTTAATAGAATACACATTAAAAATGAGAAAGAGTGAATTCCTTCATACATTAGATGATGAAATGCCTCATTATACTAGGGGAGAGGATGAGTACATTACATAAATCCATAATACCTAATGATTAATTACTAAATTTACATTATTAAATCACTTTATTGGTTAGATTTTATTATACATCTAAGTCCTAATTCATTTAAATTCGAAATATGATCATTATATATAACAATTTTGGGAAACTTTTGGGGCATATAGCCTCCAATGAAGGTATGTTAGTAGATCCATATAAGATAAAAGTAATAAGGGATATGGAACCACTTCTAAACCCATGCAAAATCAAGTCTTTCTTGGGCCACATATGGAACTAGAGAAAAATTGTCAAAGGATATGCCAAGACAAGTAAATATGACAATCTTGTTAGGATGATTATGTATATTGTTAATTCTTTTTCAAGAATATGATTTTAAAATATTTGTGAAACACAAAAATTCCCATGAGGGACTAGACCGCTTGTTTAGGATAGAGAATGGAGTAGAGGAGAATCAGATGGAAGGATACTTCCCCAATCCTAACTTGTTTTAGGGATAGACAACAATTGGGTACTTGGAGGATGTATATCACTTGAATATGGGAAATAATCCTAAGGAATGAATGTTCCAAAGTAAAGAATCCTAGCACATAAATAATTAATATCTAAGATAGTAGTAGTGTACCTATATAGAATAGGTATGAATGTAATATTGAGAAGATGTGTTCAACCATAAAAAAATAGACACTTGATACATGAATCCCATTATGGAGAGGTGGGTGGAGATTTTTTAGGAACCAAGACATTACAAAATATTCTTCATGCAAGATTATGGAAGCCTACCATGTTTGAATATTGCTTCAAGAAGGTATAAATGTTTATAGTGTCGAAAATAAGGGAATAAGCCTTACACATGATAATTTCATGATCAGTTAAATACTATCTTAACCTTGCAACATGTGGTGGGTTGCATAGGGGTAAATGACTCTAAGTGCATTTAATAAAAGGATATTTCAATCCTAATTCCATATCTAAATATATGGGTAGAAAATAAAACCTCTTCATGACGAGGAGGGATAGCAAAAAATTCGATAACAACATGGATATCAATGGGGTGTGAAACATTATGAGATACAACAAGAACCTAGGGAGGAACCTGAGGAGGAATGGGTGGCATTTTTGTATCCACCTTTTTTTTTCCATTTGTATGTAACCATAGGCTCATGGATAGGGGTTTTGACATATTTAATAATATATAGGGTTCACACATCTATCCATATTGTGCAAGTGAGGAAACTAGATTCAATTTAGAAATGATTGAATGTAACTAGAAATTAGGAGGGAAAGGTAATAAGGATGGTTGTGCACTAGGATCTCCCAAATACAAATGTTCTATATACATCGATTATATTTTATGTTATATTTTAATAGATGTGTTTCCCCATCCAAAATCCCCACCTGGCAATGTCTTCCGCCTAGATTGACCCATCAAAATATGACTTAAGGCCAAAAATAGGTTAATTGCCCCATCTCCGCCCCACAAAATTATAAGTAAAATAATGTTAAAAGTAGTGGTATTTCATTTGTGCCGAAAAATATTCCCACTTATTCTACAACTCTCAATTCATTTCACAAAGTCGGACTAGAGTCAATCTCAACAAGGTATTCTTTCCCTGTTGATTATGCCAAGCCCATTCCCTTGGTTGTGGTTTCGCTAGATAGTAGATAGGGATAGTGGGAATATATTTAATCCATTCATGTGCATCACTAATTAGACGGTGAGGAATTTGGCTACCTTAATAGAGTAATAGTTACTCCCATTGTTTACCCGTGCTTGGTTGAATTTATTCACTTTAACATTCATAGCACTAGGCAGAAATCACATTGCATTAGCATCCACATGGACCATCGCAATTCTTTGTTTTAATTAAATAGTCAGATTCCCCTTGTCTGAACTAGCTCTGAGTTGAATGTTATAAGGTTATACAATATATATATATATATATATATATATATATATACACACACACACACACACATTATAACATAATAAAAAATTAAAAAACATAAAAATTCAAATTCCACAAAACAAAAAAAAACCCCTTCCCACACCTGCGCCCATTCATAGTAGCTTGTAGTTGGAGGACATAGAGCACCCAAACCCTGATAAAAAGACAGAGGAAGAGAGAACTCGCGACCAAGGGAGATTTTCTCAAAGAAAGAGAGATAATATAAAACCTGTCAAACCAGTACCTTTATTAAGCTCAAACATTGGTACTTTAGGGGAAGCCCGTGCCCATTCATAGCTTGCAGTTGGAGGATGTAGAGCGCCCAAACCCTGTGATAGAGAAATATCAAGAGAGAACCTGCATCCAAGGAGGATTTTATCATAGCAAGAGAGATAGAAGGGGGAGACAATGATAGAAAGAGAAAAGTGGGAGACATCATCGGAGAAAAAAAATCCAAGGGGGATTTGATCAAAGCACCAACAATGTCACCACCAAAATTGGTATTCTTAGGTTTTGTATTGAAATATTCATCTAGATTGCATAACTAGGATTCCATCCTTTCAACAATGAGATTATCGTTAACCTTAGGGATCTAGACCTTTTCTTCTATCTAGAATGAAATAAATGGTACTAGTTTTCCTAAGGAAATTTTTGTTGGAGACTCTGTTGGAAGGCTCTTATCATTTCTTGTATGATCCAAACATAGTTTTAAGTATGACTGAAAAGGCTGTATTCAAGAGAATCATTATCTATCAATCTATACATTGATTCCCCCCTCCCGCTACCTTTCCAAGATATCATAGATTGGATCAACAATTTGAGGATGGAAATTATAGTTTTGAAGCCAATCAATGTTAATCTTGAAAAATATTTAACATATCCTAGATTTATCATTTTTGGGGAAAAACTAAGTTTTACAATTTTCATCTTTTTTTAGTCGTTTTTGGCCCCGAGAACTTGTTAATAGGTTCAACATCCCTTCATATTGTAGAGCTAGCTTCAATTTTTATAGGACACTTCAAAATTCCCATTTTTTATCTATGGTTGAGGAAATATGGCTCCAAGAAGTTATGGTTCCCTTGAATCATATACCAAGTAAGAGAGGGTGTGCCTTGATCCAAATGTGTAACTTTGAAAATATGAAGCATATTGAAGAGAATAGATATAGTAAAGAGTACAAGGTGGAAATCCTCAAGGAGATTAGATGTAGGGCCTTAATCATGCAATGTCTAATGGTGTGAGATACAGTGAGGATAAAAATGGAAACCCTTGAATTGTTTATTTCAAGGAAGTTTTTTAACTTCTAGAGGAAGGAAGCTTCTAAGAGAAGAAAAATATACAAGAATAAAAAGAACATTCTAAAAAACATACATAAATGTTTGTATAATACACAAGAATAAACGATAAAATAAAATGGTCCATATAAATATGTTTCATGAATCTGCTAGTTAATAAGTAAAATTGATATTAGGTTCACTATTTTTGTATATGAAACATGCCAAGTAGAATTGTTATCCTTTCCAACACATATGAATTCCTTGAAATCCCATTTCATGCATGCATGAATTCCTTAAAATACTTAGTAAGTTGCAATGTGGGTGCAATGCCAAGGAAGTGGGATGTGAAGAATTATGCAATAAATGTGAATTGAGATCAAATTGTGGTAAGGATTTCTCACCTTAGCTCAAAAGGGAGGGGGTTACTTGTTATTGATAATATGTAAGCATACAACATTTGTCCCCATGTTACCCACACTACACATGATGTGGTGTGGTTTGAGATAGTGCTTGATTATACATCCTTCTACTATGTAAAGAAATAACATAATGATGATTTCTCCAATGGATGGATGATTGTTTTATGGAAGAACAAATCAGATTAAAAGTGAGGTTGTAGATGTTAAATAGATTTAGAAATACGATACCTATGTATATAATTTGGAAGGAGCATGATGAAAAAGATTGTAAGCACTCATGGCATTGCAAGTAGGAGAAAATTGGAATTTGAAGGACTTTATTTTTTATAACATCATATATAAACATATTTTGTTAATATAATGGGTTCCTTCTTATAAGTGTTTGTTACGAATAGAGTTAGTGTAGTTACAAGGATCAGAAAATGAGTTGCAAGGAACAAATGAGAGTCTTAAGGATTTTCTTTCTTATAAACTCATACATAAACATATGGTGGTAATAAGGTGGGTTGCCTTCTTATAAGTGTTCATTAAGCATAAATTTTCATATAAGGGTAAGTAGAGACAAAGGGTGTGAGTTAATAAGTAGATAATTGTTTTTAGTTTTATTTTCTGATGAGGTATAGTTCCATTCTCATCCATCTATTTTTTTGAAATTTTAGTGATTTGGGCCATATTAAAATGGAAAAAAACCTTGAGGACAAAGTCCCGTTGTGGAAGTTTCCATCAATGAAGTAGAACTATAACTTGTGGAAAAATTCCTACCTGATTCGTGGGAAAATTATTATGGAAAATAAATTGAGTTTTCAAATTATTAACTCACTGAGACAAATATAGATAGCAACTAGGGCGATTTGAACTCACAGAAATGATTTCTATTACATTAATATCTTTGATAAGAAAATTCCACTAGAGTACATGGAAGAGTGGACCTCATTATAGAACTTGTAGTACACACAAAATAACCCAACAACAACTAGAGGTTCCATCCTCAACTAATGAAACTTATATTTTAGGTTTAACACATTTTTGAATGATTTATATGAATTAGTATTTTTAAAATTAAAATGGAAACAATGAAATATTGTTCTTAGTTCTTTTCATCATCTACCTAGTATGAAAATCTCAATGTTTATTCATTCGAGGGTACATGTAAGGCATATAAATAAAATCTTTGGAGGAATGATAAGAATTAAAATCTTCAAAAAATACATAGAAATAGAATCTTCATATGCAGGCAGAGAAAATAGGGGAAAGGTAGGATCCATGCATGCATCATTAGAATTACTCAATTTCCTGGATGAATGAATAATTGTTGTTTTTCAAGTGGTTTTAGACCTTACCCATTTTTCATAATTAATTTATTCCTTCCTTTTCATGAAGGACATGTAAGGAAGAAGAAAATATTATTCATGTATTTGAAATAATATTTATAATTCCGATGAGGGTAGTCTTTTCGGTGATTTAAATTTCCACCTTTCTTGTTCATTTTTTTAAAAAATACCATGATTTGGGTTGTCTTTAAATTGTCCAAAAAATCGTAGGGTAAAGTTAAATGAGAAAAGTTCCCAACATAGAAGTGGAATCCTAATTTTTTGCATAGTTCCTATCGAGTGTGGGTCAAATTTTCACTGGAAAAAATAGATGACATGAGTGCCCCTTATCCCACTCTAACCATTTCAAGTCCAAAGCTCAAAAATATAGAAAAAACTAGACATGGAGAGTCATAAAACATGAATTTGTAAGAAACTAAAAATATCTCAAAATGATTTGTATTTCTTGGTGTTGATGTGACACTAGTTATCTTCTTTCAAACCAATGTATTTTTTGTGGAGATTTTAAAATGAATGCATGCAAAACTAAATTTAAAATTGCATTTTGAAAAGCATATCATTTATTGAGAATTGAAGTTAGGAATTTGCATTGTGTTCATATTCATTTATTTTACTTGGTGAGTCATAACATCATTAGTTTCACGACCACGCCTTTTTGAGTAAGCAAGGCCACTAAAAGTAACGTTTATAATTAAAATTGATTAGTAACGATTTTATTTTATAAGGTGCACAAACTAGCTTAGGATTTAGAGCCTTGGAATAGGCTTTTGTGAGTAAACTTCTCCAAGGCTATTAAATCAACATATGTGTCTCACTAAGGGAGTGGAGAAATCCATTGTATAATCGGTGATATCAGGAGGCTCTGCTTACACTGAAGTTAAGCACGAGGTCACGTGAGGTTGGTTGAAGGGATATCCCCCCGATACCTTCTTAGCATCAAATATATTTTTGGAGATCTATTCGTATATGGAGATCTTGCTAGTACCTTTACCTCTGTGAGAGGTGGTGCTTTCGAGGTTTCAGGATTTGTTACCCTCCCCATACGGTGGATCTGAATTATGACTGTTCACCTGTGCATTAGTTATATCATGGTTTCTTAGTTGCTTGACTTAGGTACCACATAGGTTACTTGCAGGGGTTATTCTGTAGGTACCTTGGGTCAGATAAGGGTCAGACAACACACAACCTTTACGGAGGATTACCTCTCTGGGGGGATTTGACCGATTGGTTGTTAATCCCACGAGGGCCCTTATAACTAATTTTGTTACCTCCGATATTTAACAGAGGAGTCTCAGGCCCCTCTTGGGCGAGGCATACCTAATTTAGAGAGGGAGGACCCTTTCAACCAATTTATCCTGTTTGTGTGCATATTGGCCTTTTGTTTATTTTATTTTGGTGTGCTCTTTGATTACTAGTTGGCCTTAGGATTTGTTTTTTTCTTATATCACGAGTCTTGAGTCATTATGGAGCCAGACCAGCTTCCCCGCATGTCTCGCTACTTGTTACAGTTACCACCACATTTGAGTCTTTTCCTTCCAAAAGGCGTAAATTTATGATACATGGTACATACACCTCCACTTACCAGACTTGTGATCGTATGAGGATGAGTACTGAATCAAGTCAGAAATATACTGGGAGTCCTTCAACTCCCATACCCACTATAGTCAACGGTACTCCTTCGACACCTTTAACCACTATGGTTGTAGTGTCGGAGGTTCCTATCATCACACATGTCCATCCTATAGTGAATACTCAACCTGTAGCCATGACATATTTTGGGTGCCTTTGTCACTCGTCGAGCTACAATATTCAGTCCATATAAGGTCCCCCGAGCTTATTGATTAATGAGAAACATAGGTTTCTTGATGAAGGGAAGCTTGGTGGTAAACATCAAGCTCACTTTCTCAAGGGAAAAGGAAAGATGAATTAGAAGGAAAGAGGACATTCTGATGCTCCTATACATAGACAAGAATGCCTCGACCAAAAAACTACAATGAATATTGATGAGTCAACATTTGTTCGGAGGAATTGAAAGAAGGAAACATGTCTATACTATGGAAAGTCTAGACATGTGGAGAAAACTTGATGGAATAAGAGGGACGAATTAGAGGTGAAGGTTAAGAAGCTCGAAAGAGATGTGTTAGTTGTCAATCAATCGACCGAAAATTTTACCTTCCAAGTCAGAACTTCTCAAGCGTTTCTTACTCATACCTCACAACATGAGTGGGTAGTCGATTATGGTCATGCTCATCATATGGCCAAAGATGCCTATTTGTTCTTGTACGTGGATAAATTTGTCGAGTGAAAGATCTATTTTGTTGATGATTTCATTCTTGACATTGTTGGTCATGGTGATATTCCCTATCGACATGGTAAAATTGTTGACGTCTATCATATGCCAAACCTAAGTGAAAATTTGTTGTTGGTTTCTCAAACTAACAGAGAAAAGTAAGATCGTTGAGTTCTAGCTAGATCGATTCTTTGATAAGGATTTTAAGAATGAAAAGTCGATTTTTGCTGACGTTTTTCTAGACTCGAAGGATGGACTGTAGAAGTTTTGTGACCTCCCTTGAATTGAATCTTAACTGAATACCCTTGTTTCTCACAATGATGAACGAAGTAGAATTTGGCATGAACAACTTGGACAACTAAATTTTTTAAGTCTGAAGTCGATGGCCACACAAGATATGGTTGTTGGTATTCCCAAAGTTATTCCACCTGATGGCGTTTGTAGGGGATGTGATGGACAAACATCATCAGATCCCCTTTGACTTTGGAAAAGCATGGCGAGCACAAAATCCACCAAGAGCATATTCACAGTGATCTCTATTGCCTCAATCAAACCTTCTTAGCAGGTGAAAATTATATTTTGACCTTTATGGATGATATATTTAGATTTACTTGGGTCTATTTCTTGAAAAACAAGAATCATGTCTTTGAAAAATTCAAGGAATTTAGTGCATTGATTGAGAAGCAATGCAATCGACTTATCAAGTGTTTAAGATATGATAATGGTGGTGAGTATGTGAATTGACAATTTGAAGAATACCTTGCTCGATTTGGTATTACTTGGTAGAGGTATGTCCCTCATACTCCTCAATAGAATCATGTAGCAGTAAGAAAGAACCAAACATTGGTCCAAATGGATCGTTGTTTTTTGTAGGACAAATATTTTTCGACTTGTTTTTTCACTGAAGATGCTTACCATGCCAACTATCTCTTGAATTGTATTATGACTGGAGTTGTTAGTTTTATGACTCTATTCAAGATACGGTGCTAACAAAATCCCTTGGTCAGTCACCTCAGATTCTATGGCTATGTTTCTTGGGCTCATATTCCAAATGATTGAAAGAAGAAATTGGACGCAAAGAGTCATGCTTGAATCATGATGGGATACTTTGAAGAATTCACAACCTATCTGTAGAGGATGTCAGTTCATCTTTTTTCTGCCTCCCTATATGGGCCGCTAAAACAATTGAAGTTTCTATACTTGATGTTGGTGATGTCTCTTCAGGTTGACAAACTCATAGTCATAAGAAACAATCTAGTGTTTCTTTGATGGCTCTACGCGTGTTCTTGAGACTTGTGATCCTATATCTTACTCAGATGCACAAGGACAACCTGAATGGAAACAAGCTATGCAATATGAGATGAATCGTATTTTGAATAATCATACTTGTTATTTTTTGACTCGTCTTCAAGGGAAGGACATCGTAAAATGTCCATGGGTCTATAATACCAAATTTACCTCCGAAGGTGTTGTTGAGTGTCATAAATCTCGCTTGGTCGCAAAAGGATTTTCTCAACAAGAAGGAATCAAATATAATGATACCTTTGTTCCTGTTACCCCTCGATGCCTAGGGGTAATTAGAGGAGACCATGTCTCATGGTATGAAATGAAGATAGTGATTCCAACCATGATGATGACCAACATGTCCACAAATAGCATCCCAACAACCCCCCTCAGATTGCCTCTTATACTTTAGATCAGCCAAGCTCATCACATCCTGTCAACTCAGTGTACGGGAGATGGTAAGAAAGTGTCACCATGAGGTATGTTATTCCTTCTTTCATGAAAAGTTTCGTTATTAATATGCTAGGCATGTGGATGATGATCATTGGTTGAAGTTGTGGATAATGGATCACTATCTCAAGAAGTTATGTTTGTTTCCTTGTTTCACCTTGGTCGCCAGCATGTGTGCATTTATGATTGTCCTTATAAAGTTTGTGGTCTCAATGGAAGAGAATGTTGTACTTGAGGCACATACAGTTGAAGAGGATCACATGGGGGCAACCATTCCAATGGTGTCGACTAGTGCACTAGGTAAATAATGACATTGCAGGTGTTTTTTTTAATATTAATGAACTAGTTCAATGATATTTAAAAATTGGCCATCTAAATTTTGTATTTTTTCCTTTTGTAGGTGATGCCTCATCACAACAGCCTCCATTACCCCATGATTACCCCATGACTAGGCATGCTCTGTGTGAGAGGACGCAATCACAATCAGATTTTGAAGAGCACCTAGGGAATGAAGATGTAGATATTAATGAAATGATTAGGAACTATAAAGCTAAGAAGAAGAGATCGACTAAAAGTACTAAATGATGATGACATGAATATTTTAATAACTATTTAATATAAATCTATTTTTTCCATATTCCTCTTTTCCGCAGCCTTACATTAAGACCATTTTCATGATTACATATGAGTTTAGACCTATTCTTTTCCGAAGAATTCATTTTAGTATTTTGAGTGAGTTTATGATTAAATATTGGAAAAATAACATGTTTTCACTTATATATCAAAGTGGGATGAGTTCTATGATGTTTACAGGTACATTTTAATACTCCAACCAAGTCATATGATGGAATAGAATAAAATGTCTTTTCACATCAATTTCCATTCTCTAGTTTTTAGATGTAAAGTGCTTTAGTGTAGTGTATGATGTTATGGAATAGTTGTTACTTTTCTCTTAGGAGAATTAAGCTCACTCCAAATGAATCAAGGAAAGATTTTATTTCATTGTAAACAATTGTGAATATTGGTATGTATATATGTTTGTTTTTGCTATAAATATTTCAATAGATTTATATGTTGGGTATTGGGGAATTGAGAGTGATGTGAGGGGGTGGGGGTGGGGGGGGGGGCATAAGAGCTTCTGCCTTCACATGGTTGGCCCTGTTCAGTAGAGAATATTTTATTGGAGCCGTTTAATCTTGGAGAAAACCTCCCTCGATCCAACGAAGCAACAACAAAGTCAATGTTGACTTCGTTGCTGCTACTTCAAATCAAGGGAGGCAATTTGATCAAATATTAGACACGTGGCTCAAAAAAATTATTCATGAAACCAAGAGGATCTCATTCAAGTATGTTCTAACACTCTCGTAAAAATACATCTTAGAGTAAATAATGTTCTACAAATATGACTTGTATTGATTTTTTAGATATTTATGGAGTTTGAATGATTTTGGCAAGTACTTTAAGATCTTTCTTCATCGATTGAGGGAATCTCAAGAATAACAGAGGGTCATACAGCTGAAGAGAAACATGCAGGGTCAACCATTCAAACTGTATTGTCGATCAGTTCATCAGATAAGGTGTGATTTCTCCTTTCCTCATAGTTTATATAGCCATCAATTCTAGTTATGTTTAATGTTTTATGAATTGTTATGTGATTATTTATTAATGCAGGGTTTGCTATGTGATAATTTATTGAGATATATCATCTGTTTAGTACTTGTCATGTTCTCACCTTGCATCCAATAATGGCAGATACAAGTCCATTTATATTGAGTGAAAGAAACCTTGGCTTCCTGTAGGGATTAATGAAGTGTTATTTCATGCATCTACTGCTAGGGGTCCTCCTAGAATAAGGCCAAATGAACTGAGAAAAATTTCCATAAATAATAATGTTGTACTATGCCTCCTTTTTTCTAGGCATTGTTCCAGATCATGGAGCATGTACTATCTATCCATCCTAAATATCCTTGCGTAATGATCATGAAAACCCAAAAAGTGCTTCAATGATACAATTCTCCTCCTTTACGCAACGATACAATTTTCCTCCTTTGGTACAAGATGGACGCTAAGTATTATGGATATCTATCTCAATTAGAATAACATGGTTAGAGAATATCCTCTCTTTAGTGCAAGACTCAAAATAACCATCATAAGCTAGAGGAAAACTTAGGTCAAAGGGAGTGAGTTTTTGGGTTATGATGGGGTTGCAAAAATTAGAGCATCCATAGAAACAATCTTAAGCTAAAAAAGATTTCCTTAACATCCTTCTTGTATAAAAAGGTATCAAGATGTATTGAATTAGCTAATGAGAAGTGTGAACCAGTCTTTAGAAAAACACAAGCCAAAACCTAGAATCATGCCATGTACTCCTCAAAAGATAAGATCAAACCCTCCAAGTTCCACAACCTATCCAAGAAAATAACTACAACCCAAAACTCAAAAAAAACCAAGATGAAGCTCCAATGAAGATCCTGGATGGATCCTCCTCCTTGTCTAGCTAGGGTGAATATTGCACCACCCAAACTATACTTTCAGTGAAAGGGTTTTTTCTCAAAACCCCAACGAAAATGTTGTCTACAAGAGAACTCAATAAGATATCAAATCATAATACCAAAGTGAGGCTCTACCCCTCATTTTATCATTTTTCCATGCCTTCTAGAACTTTCCCCTTTTTTACCAAATCAAATGTAACTTATAGAATTTCCCCCTTTTTAATAAATCAAATATAACCTTTATTTTCCCTCCAATTTTCACTTTAAGATTAAAAGTCACTTTAATAATGGTTAAGTAAATTATTAATCTAAAGTTATTTTACTTCTCTAATGTCACTTTAAAAACATCACATATCCTAACTATGTGACATTAAATGACCCACCTTTTCACACCTTTTTCTCCACTGACAAGCCATGGAAATCCCTTCTACTACAAAGTAGGGGAACCCAAAAATGGGGACATGAAATTAATATATTATACAACTAGATATTGCTTTAATATGTCTGATGGATTTCTTATTAAAAATAACTATGAAAATAAATGACAAGAATAATTTAGCACAAATAGGAATAATACACAACTGCACTTGAATAGGATACTATCCAACATGCCATAGGTCCTGTTAGCGTCAGAAGTCACTCCTGGATTGCTTGCAGGAGTAGAGCCCGATGCCCATCAATTTTATTTCATGGTTGTTTATAGATGGGTGATCGAATGGAAGGGAACTCAAAACAATAGCGTTCCAACTCTGAAACTAGGCCAGGTATGCATGAGCAAACAAGGTCTTACGTAAACTTCAGACAATGAGTTGTAGTAAAGGGTGAACAGGTGGAAGACTTGTACAAGAGAAAGCGGGGGTCTGTTATAAACAACAGGTTTCTAACAGGCTGAGGACGGAGACGTCTAAATGCAATATCATCTTACATTCAAATGTAAAGCCTGAGAATGCAGCAATGCAACAACAAATATTTTATCATAAAATAACCACAATAACTCGCGCGACTCAGTCAATCACGAGCTCTTTTAGCAATGAGACGAAAATTAGATGGAGTAAGAAGAACTGTCTGTCATAAAACAAGAAATCTCGTATACAGGTGCCTAAGATGAGAGCTAGAATAGCTGTTAAAACATTACAATCGGGAGCTTTGATCTACCATAGATGTTTACAAAATACCAAAACTGAGTCTATATACTCAGGAAACTTCACCTCACAGAGGTGTGTATAGTCACTCAAAGCCGGGTGGCCTTTCAGTCAAACTCGTACCAATGTCTATCTTCAAATGCCGCCTTAACCAGGCATGGCTCCTGTAAGGAGAGTAGCTGAGATAATAAGTATTCGGATAGCGTGTGCAGACTTCTCTGTCGAGCTGAAGACTCCGGCATGGCTCCTTTGAGAAAATTGATACACAGGACTTCCTCAGGCAGACGGTTTTCCAGACCTTCCATTACTTTAAACTTAATGCATGAGAAGAGATTTCACCCACCCCTTCTCGTCTTTATTTATTCCAGGCGAAGGCCGAGGGTGAGATCACATCAGATGGTACCTGTAGATTGAGATGATCCTTTCGGAGACTGGACTCGACGCCTTTGGCCCCTTTTAGCACAACTCTTTCTCTTAAAGTGACTCTGGGCTGTGATCCCGCGCTTATTCCCAAATTTCTCTCGACGTTCGCAAATGAAAGGAATAAATCCTTTCTTCTTTTAATTGCGAGGAGAGAAATGCTGAGAAGGCTTAATCTAGTGCCACGCGCCCCTCTGGATCCTACGGTATTGAACTCTTCTCCTGCTGCTGTGGGCCCGGGCCCTAAATGCTCTCGGCACCTCGTGCATCGTGAAGTAACGGAGATGCTCTTTGTACTTTGAAGTCGCGAGAGGCGAAACACCAAGACGGCTTAATCTCGCACCAGGTGTCTATCCAGATTGGACGACCTAGATTATCTCGTCAGGACTGTGGGACCAATTCCCGGATACCCTCGACACTTTGTGTCTCGCGGCTGGGAAGAGCTAGACCTTCTATTTCAAATTCGCGATGGGCGAAAAGGCGAGGAGTCTACTCATGCACCACGTGTCCCTACTGTTGGACGGCTCTGATCTTATCGGGAAATCGTGGATCGCAATTCCTACATGCAAGAGTTTCATGTCATTGAAAACCCTGATTCTCCGATGAACTAAACCCCGACTCTTCACTTGATGTCTGACGCGTGTCCTGTTGAGATCAACGACTGAGATTCCCCGTCGGAGTTTCGAGACTCAAAGGGTCTCAGTTCTCTCGATCTTTTAAACCCCGATGACTCTAATATCCCGATGAATCCTCCGGGACTCCTCCTCTGCTCGCCAGGACTTAAACTCTGCGCAACTTCCCGAAATCTAATGGTAGACGGGATTTTGTCGATCTTCTTTGTGAGATCCTAACCATCCACTTCCTTCTCAGTTATCTGCTACGAATGCTAGTCCTTCTGCTGCTACATTTGGACATTTTGTGTGCAATTTGCAACCTGGGTGCTTCTACGCCTAATGACAAAAATAATCGCTAACATTAGGCTCCATGGGGCATAGAGTCGTCCCTGTGATGCTCTAAGAACTCCTTCTGCAGCTTCAGTGCCTTGTTATTGGGCTATGGAGTCACTTATTAGGCTGAAAACATACAAAAAGAAACTAAACAAAGAACTAAAAGACAATATTTACAAACAGAGGAGCCGTCTAAGGCTCAAATAAAACATTTTTTCAGAAAATGCCCATTCACTGGGCTATTGAAAACCTCTTCACCCTCCAGATCCTGCAACCCATATGTGTTGTTGGAGAAGATCTTAGAGATTTTGAAGGGGCCGATCCAGAGGGCGTCGTACTTGCTGTGCTTGCCTTTATCCTGTCTAGGTGTGTCCCACTTAAATACCAAGTCCCTGACCTCGAACTCCTTTTTCGTAACTTTTCTGTCAAAAGCCTGCTTGATCTTCTGTTGATGACTATAGGTTGCGTCCCTCACTTGTTCTCTGATCTACTGCACTTCCACTATCTGATGGATTCTTCTGATCATATGATCTGGTTCTCCCTTGTAGTCTTGAAATAACTTCGCCACAGGTAAGGCAAGCTAAGTAGGAAAAACCGCCTCTTCTCCATAGACTAGTTGAAACGGCGAAGTGCCCAGGGACTTCTTCATTGTGACATGATCGGCCCACAGAGCAAATTTCAACTTTGATTCCCAGGATCTTTTGTTATCCTCTAACAATATTTTGATGATCTTTATCAGGCTTTTGTTGGAGGATTCCGCTAAACCATTTCCCTGGGGATAGTAGGCGGTGGAGTGAATTAGCGAGATCTGGAATTGCTCACAGAATTTAATTAGAGGTTCAGATTTGAAAGAAGCAGCATTATCGGTGACGATCCTGCTGGGACAGCCAAATCTATCTATGATATCCTCCAGGAAGCTGATAATTACTTTGTGAGATGTGCTTCTGGTGGGGACAACTTCTATCCACTTGGTGAAATAATCTGTGGCAATCAGAATCCATCTGTGCTGACCACTTGAGGGAGGATGAGTTTCTCCAATGAAGTCCAACCCCCACTGCTGAAAAGGTGCCAAAGCTACTATGGGCTTTAATGGCAGTGATTTGAGCTGTTGTTTTCCTAAGAACTTCTGGCATTTGATGCAAGCTCGGATCTCCCTGCAAACATCGGGGAATAAAGTGGGCCAGTAATACCCAGCTCGGAGTATCTTGTGAGCTGTGTTCTTCCAAAAATGATGACCTCCACAAAGGCCGCTATGAAAATCAAACGTAACCTTCTGGGTCTCTTGCGGGTCCAGGCATCTCAGAAATACCCCCAGAGGGTCTTTCCAGTACAATATTTGGCCAACGAGGCAGTATCTGACTGCCTTGAGCTTTAAAGCTCTCACTTTTCTTTTTCCCATTCCATCTGGCGGCTTCAAATCCTACAGAAAATACAGAATGTCACGATACCAGGCGCATTCTACCAACGATAAGCCATCTCGAGAGCATTGGCTAGGCGGCTCAGCTCGTTGATTTCCTGAACAAATATTGATGGAATTAACCCCCAAGGCTTTGTAGTTAGATTCAACTAGTAGCTTGGCTAAACCTTTCCCCTTAACCAACTTGGTGGGTTTTATCTCCAAGTCAAATTCTAGGATCTTAGCGATCCATCAGCCTCTTTTCCCATCTACGTCGGGCTGCACAAGGATGTCCTTCACGGAAGTTGAAGGAACATATGTTGTTACTTTTGAATGCAAGACATAGACTCTAAAATCTTTAAGAGCCTTCACTAAGGCATAGGCCTGCTTCTCCATGATTTCATACCTGCTTTATGCATCTCTTAACGCTTTGCTGAAGAAGGCGATGGGCTGCTCACGCTCTTCCTTGTTTTTCTGCAGTAAAACTGCTTCCACTGTATCCCAGGAAGCAAAGGAAAAAATCAAGAAATCCTTGGAATAGTCGGGACTGATGAGCACAGGTGCCTCAGTCAATGCCTTTTTTATTTGGTCAAAAGATGTCCGGGGCTCAGCAGTCCATCTCACTTCGCTTCCCTTTCTAAGCATTGTTGTGATGTGTTTTACCAGTTTAGCAAAATTTGAGACGAATCTCCTCAGGAAGTTAATCTTTCCTAGAAATGCTTGGACCTCTTTCTTAGACCTGGGAGGTGAAAGGGTCTGAATTGCTTCTACCCTGCTAGGATCAATCCTCACTCCCTCTGCTGACACTATATGGCCTAATAACTTCCCCTCCTTCATAGAAAACAAAGATTTCTTGGGGTTCAGGGATAGGCCAAACCTTCGACACTTCAAGAAGACTCTCTTCAGATGACAACGATGCTCCTTGTCTGTCTTGGAGAAGACCATGATATCATCCATATAGATTACCACAAACTGGTCCTTCTCCCCGATGAATGCTATGTCCATGGCTCGCTGAAATGTTGCTCCTGCATTCATCAACCGAAATGGCATTTTGGCATATATGAATGTGCCCCAAGGAGTGGTGAAGACTGTCTTTTCTCTGTCCTCAGGCATGACTGATATTTTATTATATCTTGAAAACCCATCAATCATGGATATCCTAGATGCTCCAGTTACGCTCTGCAATATATGTTCCATCTTAGGTAGGGGGTAATTGTCTTTCTTTGAGCTTCTGTTCAGGTTTCTGAAATCGACACAAAGCCTGATTTCTCCGCTTTTCTTCCTTACTGGGACTAAGTTGGCCACCCACTCAGAATATCTCAAGGGGACAATAATTCAGGCATCTAACAACTTCTTCACTTCTTTCTCCATGATAGGTAGCAACATGGGATTTATCTGTCTCAGCTTCTGTCTAAATGGTTTAGCCTCTTCCTTTAGTGGGATTTTGTGCTCAATGATAGATGTGTCATAGGTATTGAGGTCTTCGTATGTCCATGCAAACACATCGGCAAACTCTTTCAGCAACTCCGTGTACTCGGCCTTCTGTTCTCTGGTCAAACTACTTGATAATTTGACAAACTTGGGCTTCTCCGGTGAACCAATGTTGCATTCAGTTGTATTGGCATCTTCATTTGAGACCTTTCCCTTTACTGACACATCATTTCCATCGAAAAATCTTTCTAAAGGGACAAGTCCTCTCGGGATGTGATTTTTGGGCAACTGAATGATCTGATGATTAGCGATTTTATTTAAAAACTCCTCAGAACGAGGGTCATCTTCCAGGTCAGGATCCTGGTCAATATGCAATGCAGAAAATTCGTCAACTGATTGGAGAAACCTTTCGAGTTTTGAATCATCCTCGAATACCTTCCAATGTTTGACATTGTCCGACACCGAGGGCCTATATCTTATATCAACATCATTTTTTACCATAGGCGGCAGAGGAAGCTTGAGCACACTAGTTGAGACATCCAAAGAATCGTCCAAAGTATTTTCTCCCCTCGGAATGAATGAAATGTTAAAATCCAAGAAGAAATTATCAATAAGGTCCCATACTTCATTCCGATAATTTTTGAGCCGGGGATTATGAGCACGATAAGCCTTCCTTACCTACTGAATAATCAACTCAGCATCTCTGAATATTGCTATCTCTTCGATTCCAATTTCTTTTGCGGCCCTCATACCCAGAACAAGAGCTTCATACTCTGCCACATTGTTGGTGGCTTCGAATTCCAGCTTGTATGATAGGGACACGACTTCTTGACAAGGTGATATGAAAACCAGTCCACCGCCATCGCCTTCTGTAGAAGAAGCTCCGTCAAAAAACATTTTCCACACAGGGGAGCTTTGAGGGGAAACCAGATGATAAGGGCTGGGGTGTTTTCTGATTGGTAAAGAGCTTTCAGGGGCATTGGTAAGCTGTATTAAACTAGACCCCAAGTCGGTGTCAAGTGCAAAGATGGGGTGATTGGTAGGGTCTGCTTCATCACTGACAATATAGGCTAGTTGGGCTTCTCTGTATAACCTCCTTTGTTCCCCTCTAAAGACCGGAATGGTGGCGTATGTGAGGTCCATCTGTAGTGTCCCGCCAAGCTTTTTAATCCAAGATCTAGACAACAACATACCAAATTTGGGGGGGACGTCGGCTACCACGATATCCATGACCACACTTTTCATGGGCAGCTGAAACAAGGAAACCACCAGATCTTTGATGACTCCCAGACACTGCACTCTCCTTGAATCGAAAGAATATAAATCATGATAAGTTCTTGTCACCTCCAGTCCCAATTCTTCCATGACTACCTTGGGCATTAGGTTATGGGAGGCTCCTGAATCCATGAGACAATTATGCAACACTTTATCATGTATATTCAGGGACATGTAGAAGGGAGGGGATGAATCATCTCTGTCTTCTACCATGGGGCCTAAGATGACGGCTGGTTTCTCATCTTGAAGGTTTACCGAATCAGAGGGAGGCTGGGGAGACTCGGATTGTAGCAGCTTGGAGAGGGATCTTTTAAAATCTTCATTTTTAACTAGCTCTGAGAGGGGGACGGGGATCCTGATATTTTGAATTTCATGTTCAAAATTAAAGGATGGAATGGGCTTAGGAGCTTCCCTTACCTCGGTGATGGGTTCTTTGACTGCTGGCAAAGTACTCTGAGCTCTTTTATATTCAGTAGCGGCTGATGCAGATCTAGTAGGCCTTTCTTCTATGAGGGGCTGGTCTGGGCTGTCAAATTCTCCTTCTTTCCTTCTCGACCTGAGATTGTATCTATTAGAGGTGTGACCGGCCCTTTGTTCTTTCCCCAACTCATGGATTTGAGCGCTCATCAGGGATTCTTTATATGCAGACTGCGTCAAATGGGGAAAAGGAGGAGCTTCTTCAATACAGTGAATTCCAGGGCCAAGCTCGTCTATCTCCTCTCCTTCCTCATGAGAATATAGGTTATTCTGGAGAGGGGTTTGAACCCTTTGATCCTCTCTATTTTTTCCCCTTTGTTCCCTCGGGAAAACCTGAGGCATATTGTTAGCAGGTCGTCTGAAACCTCTATTATCAGTGTTCTGGGGATTTCTGTACATGGGCTTTCCCTCTAATTCCCACCTTTCTATCTTGGCAGCAAGCGATTTTATTGCTCTAGTTGTCTCATCTGTCTGATGGGGCAGGGGAGAGGAATTGGATGAGGAAGTGTCAGGCCTGTTCTTGGACATATTTCTATCACCGACGCTCCTGAGTCGGTTGACAGCCAATATGTTGGATTCTACCTCCACGAATGCATCTTGCATGTGTGCCAGCGTGGCAGCTCTTCTCTCCCTTAGCAGTAGGCAGAAATTAGGATCAAAAGCACTGGAGTAAGTGATCTTTGCAGAGGATTCAGATGGTTTTATCTCAGTAGGAATTTTGTTGTACATTTTATTAAATCTCTTGGAGAAGTCAGAAACAGACTCTCCTTCCTTTCTCTTCAACGAGCCAAAATCTGTCATATAATACATGAAGTCCTTTTTATCTCCCCACTGTCTAAAAAAGGCATTATCTAAATCTCTGATCCCATCAATAGATCCAATAGGCAGGGCCTTGAACCATTTTCTAGCCTCTCCTTGGAGACTATGGACAAAAATTCTCATCCATATGTCTGTGTGCATGATAACATTATCATCCGCGAAAGTGTAAAAGGATGCTAGATTTTCTTCTGCAGCTATGTCCCCCTCGCCTGTAAACTTGGGCAGTTGTTTAAGGTACTCGTCTACTGGGATGTTATTGAGAGGTTGTGGTAGCATGAGGGGAGCGTACCTAGTGGCTATAATGACATCTATTTCGGTCATGGGCGGATTTGCTCCGGCCATATGGATATTAGGTGGAGGAGAATTTGGAGGAGAAGGAGTTCGTGAAGGGGCTACTGAGAATGAGTTTCGGAGTGGAGTGGGAAACAAAAGGGGATTTAAGGAGAAGTCTAACGAGCTTAAGTCAACAGGTGATTCTCTTTGGACAGGAGTAGTAAAGATAGGAGCAGGGAGATCTTCTATGGTCCCGGCCCAACGCCAAGGTATAGTTTCAGGGGAGAGGGAAGTGACAAGGTCTCATCCCTCCGGTACCAGACCAGGAGAGGAAAACTCAACAGGAACACTCCCAGAATTTATGAAATGGGAAACTGCAAAAACAGGGCTGCTGGGAAGCCGAGGAGAAGAAAATGGAGTTTCTATAGAAAGAGATAGTGGATTACCTGGTTCAGCGGTGGAAGATTCTTCTTTAGGGGCCTTTTCCTTTCTTAAAATTACCTCTGGATTTGTTTCAGGCGTAGCTAGAGGCAGTTGTGGATGAGACCGCGTATGTCTGCCTCTGAAAGCCACACTTAATAGAGCAGGTTCTCCCCAGTGGAGTCGTCACAGTGGAGTCGTCAGGTGCACAGTAGCAATCTCAATAGTTCTGATATCTGATGCACCTTCAGAATCAGTTGATCATTGTCGTTCTGCCCAGGGAAAATATTCAACTTCGTCCCTGGAAACGGTGCCAGAAATGTTAGCATTGAAAGTCACTCCTGGATTGATTGCAGGAGAAGAGCCCGACACCCATCAGTTTTATGTCACGGTTGTTTATAGATGGGTGATCGAATGGAAGGGAACTCAAAACAATAGCGTTCCAACTCTGAAACTAGGCCAGGTATGCATGTGCAAACGATGTCTTGCATAAACTTCAAACAGTGAGCTGTAGTAAAGGGTGAACAGGTGGAAGACTTGTACAAGAGAAAGCGGGGGTCTGTTATAAACAACAGGTTTCTAACAGGCTGAGGAAGGAGACGTCTAAATGCGATATCATCTTACATTCAAACACAAAGCCTGAGAATGCAGAAATGCAACAACAAATCTTTTATCATAACATAACCACAATAACTCACGCGACTCAGTCAATCACAAGCTCTCTTAACAATTAGACAAAAATTAGATGGAGTAAGAAGAACTGTCTATCATAAAACAAGAAATCTCATATACAGGTGCCTAAGCTAAAAGCTAGAATAGTTGTTAAAAAATTACAATCGGGAGATTTGCTCTACCATCGATGTTTACAAAATACCAAAACTGAGTCTATATACTCAGGAAACTTCACCTCACAGAGGCGTGTACAGTCACTCAAAGCCAAGTGGCCTTTCAGTCAAACTCGTACCAATGTCTATATTCAAATGCCGCCTTAACCAGGCATGGCTCCTGTAAGGAGAGTAGCTGAGCTAATAAGTGTTCGGATAGCATGTGCAGACTTCTCTGTTGAGCTGAAGACTCTGGCATGGCTCCTTTGAGAAAATCGTTACACAGGACTTCCTCGGGCAGACGGTTTGCCAGACCTTCCATACTTTAAACTTAATGCATGAGAAGAGGTTTCACCCACCCCTTCTCGTCTTTATTTATTCCAGGCGAAGGCCGAGGGCGGGATCACATTAGATGGTACCTGTAGATCGAAATGATCCTTTCGAAGATTGGACTAGGCGCCTTTGGCCCCTTTCAGCACAGCTCTTTCTCTTAAAGTGACTGTGGGCTGTGACCCCGCGCTTTATCCCAAATCTCTCTTGGCGTTCGCAAATGAAAGGAATAAATCCTTTCTTCTTTTAATTGCTAGGAGCGAAACGCCGAGATGGCTTAATCTAGTGCCACGCGCCCCTCTAGATCCTACGATCTTGAACTCTTCTCCTGCTACTGTGGGCCCCAGCCCTGAATGCTCTCGGCACCTCGTGCATCACGAAGTAATGGAGATTCTCTTTGTACTTTGATGTCATGATAGGTGAAACACCGAGACGGCTTAATCTCACACCAGGTGTCTATCTAGATCAGACGGCCTAGATTATCTCATCAGGACTGTGGGCCCGAGTCCCGGATGCCCTCGGCACTTCGCGTCTCGCGGCTGGGAAGAGCTAGACCTTCTGTTTCAAAGTCGCGATGGGCGAAAAGGCGAGGAGCCTACTCGCGCACCACGTGTCGCTGTTGTTCGACGGCTCTGATCCTATCGGGAAATCGCAGATCGCGATTCCTACATGCAAGAGTTTCATGTCGTTGAAAACCCCGATTCTCCGATGAACTGAACCCCAACTCTTCGCTTGATGTCTGACGCGTGTCCTGTTGAGATCAACGACTGAGATTCCCCGTTGGAGTTTCGAGACTCAAAGGGTCTCAGTTCTCTCGATCTTTTAAACCTCGATGACTCTAATATCCCGATGACTCCTTCGGGACTCCTCCTCTGCTCTCCAGGACTTAAACTTTGCGCAACTTCCCGAGATCTAACGACAGACGAGATTTCGTCGATCTTCTCTGTGAGATCCTGACCGTCCACTTCCTTCTCAGCTATCTACTATGAACCCTGGTCCTTCTGCTGCTGCATTTGGACATTTTGTGTGCAATCTGCAACCTGGGTGCTTCTGTGCCTAATGACAAAAATAATCGCTAACAGGTCCCCCTACGAATACCTCGGTTTTGGTCCCAAGGGCCTTTCCTTCACTCAATGCATATGGCCGAGGCAAGTGTAGTACATTCAAATATAGGAGCACAAGCCAGGGTTGCAACAAGATGAGACATCCCTCTAGGGTTCAAAGCCTTAGAAAGACATGGGTTTTGGGTGGGAACAAATTATGGTTAAGAGTAGATGTGAGGATCCACACTAAATATGCCACCATTATCATCATCAAAATCTGATCTGATTCATCACCATCTTAAATTAAATTGAAATCATTATAATTATAATCATCCTATTTAGATTCATCATGTTCTTCTGAAAAGCGAGAAGGAATAAATAATAGAAAAGGAAATAAAAGAAAAACAAGTGTACCTTAAATCATATTCATAATTATAATCAATATATGAAGATCTATGATCAACATGTTTATCCAACATGAGAAGGAAAAAGAGAGGGGAAGAGATGGATAGATATATGTCTATGACCTAGATAAAATAAATAGATAGATACTTCAAGGTAATGAAATGAAAATGTGAACAATAAGAGATGATATGTCAAACCCAATGATCACCATAAGCCTCTCTTTTTTGAAGAAATAGGTAGGGGGTATAGAAGCACTAGTAAAGGTTAAGATTAGATGATAATATGGGGGTATGTATCCCTACTCCCATATCATTAATGGGAATATCAGTTCCAATTTTGAGATCTTTGCATGCAAAATTGGCTAGAAGCATGCACCCATTGTTGGATTGAAATCCATTCATGCCCCCTTAATTCATGTATTGATTCAATCTCCCACATATTTATTTACTAATTATACCTAAAGAATAATGAAGGTTGAGTTTGGCATGATTAGAGGGGAGTTTTACCTGCTAATCTAGGTCTCAATCTAATTTTCATAGTCTTGTACCCTCCCATAGTATTTTATTTCATACCTAAATTTTCCCTCCCTTTTATCGGCCTCTCATATGTTAAGGCCAACCTTTAGGGGTTTTGAACCAAAATTTAGGTATCAAGGGCTACCATTTCTCACCATTTCTCAACCATTTTCTTATTTCGACCTAAAGACCGACTAATGTAAGAAAATTAGCTATGCCAACACCTTATTATCCTATAGGGATCTAAGCTATTATATAGATATTATGCCTACCATTATGTATTAATTAATGTTCATCTCACTCATATTATTGTGTATTAATATATTTATAAATAATAGATACCTTACCTTCCTATAGTTATTCATAGTCTTGTATTTCCTTACCATAGTTTCTTTAATACCAAAATAGTTATTCATAGTCTTGTATTTCCTTACCATAGTTTCTTTAATACCAAAAGACCCTTTGGTTGGCCCAGTTGGAAATGGAACTTAAGTTTTAATTAATCATTCTACCCTTCCTTTGCTTGGCCTTCATAGGTCCAATTGGCCTTTCACAGGTCAAGGTAAACCTTAGCATATCAACGGGAAGGAGCTAGGTTATTATATAGATATTCTTTCCATTGTGTATTAATGCTCACATTAAAGCTCGCTAATACCTTGTGTATTTCCCATCCCAACCATCACAACGTAGTATTGAGAATTTATGAATTGTTGGAATGTTTTTCTTTATTAGTGGTAGTCCAGGTTAATTTGAATGCTTTCTTTTGCATAGAGTCGAATATCTCAAGTATGCAACATTGATTCCCACCCAAAACCTATGTGAACGATATATGTACATGTGCTTCTGCATGTGCATATGTATGCACTTGTGTATGTGCTCATGTATGTGCATGAGCCAATTTCAAAACTATAGGTGGGCATGGTTTGGTTTCAAAACCATATTAGTGACTTTTTTTATTTTAGAATCCCAAAATGAGCCTAGAGACCTTCACTAGTTCCCAAGGCCCACAATGGAATTCAAATGAAGAAACATTTCCATTACAAGTAGGGCCCTACCTTTTAGCTATAAAAATATGCTAGAAAAAAATGGTAAAATAATACCCATTCCCTTTTCAGACCAAAGAGGTACCTAACCTATGTCTTTGAAAATGGAAGTAATAGATGATATCAAGGCACTGGTGATATTAATGCATAAGGGAGGTCAGATAGGAAAGGAAAGTGGGGCCAGCTCCCAAATGACCATAGATAGGCCACCATATGACCAAGTTCAAAAAAACCATAGGGAGGGCTTGCAAGGAACCAACTAAGGTTTCGAACTAACCCAATACCTGTAAGTAAGCTAAGGTTTATAACTAAACAATTGTATAAGGTTTTCAACATACCTAGCTAGTTAAGGTTATTAACTAACCTACATAAATAAGCTATCTAAGGTTTTCGTCATACCTAGCTAGTTAAGGTTATTAACTAACCTACATAAATAAGCTAGCTAAGGTTTTCAACATACCTATCTAGTTAAGGTTATTAACAAACCTACCTAAATACGCTAGCTAAGGTTTAAAATCCAAAAATGATAACATTGGTTCTATTGAGCACTCAACACACCCTAAAAAGCCTCTGTCAATTTTTTGTTTTTTGGGTACCAATTGAGTCAGTTTCCCATTATTGAGTGACTTGGTTCTTATTCGTTTATTTCTTGATTGAGTCTTTGCACATTTTTTTTTCTATTGTTTCTTGAAGGATAATTACATGTCATATTTGGTTCAAAATGCTTGTTATCATGTTTTCCATTGATTGATCTCACAGCAGGTCGACAAAGCCTTTTTTTATGCATAGGAAATGCCCATGGAAAAATGCAACAATCTAGAGCGGTCAATTTCTGGCTCAAATTGTGGAAACACACAGGTTGAATTTCTACGGTGGAGATCAATCAGGCCAATCAGATCGACGGTTTTCATGCATTCAACGTGTCAAAATCGTGTGAGGTTTAACATCAAGAGAGAACCCACGAAGTATGCGAACACCCAAATTTTCGAAGAGATGAAGAGTCGAAGTCCCGAAGAGCCGAAGAGACGAAGTCCTGAAGTCTTGGGAGCCTACCACGTTAGATTCAGAGATGTACCACTCTGAGAGATTTCCAAGCACAACATTTTGAACTGCTGAAGCCCCAAAGGGAATCTGGACCATGCATCAATGAGGGCACGTGGAAGCAGATCCTTCACTTTAGAGACTTAGCACTACATGATATTTTCTAAGCACTAGTGCAAGAATTTCCTAAAGTTTCGAACTATTGAAGTCCTGAAGTAATGATAGTCTGCCACGTCACTTCGGGAGAACTTCATGCCTCACAATCCAAAACTCTCGAAGCCCGAAGTGTTGAAACACGTGGAACTCATTAGTCATAGCACGTGGCACTCATCAATCATGACACTTGGAACTAATCAGTCATGAAACATGGCACACTCATCAGTCATGACACATGACACTCATTCTAGGTCATTTGGTTGTGTCATTCGCCCATTTCCATGTGACACATGTCACCCTTCTTTCCATGACACATCAACATCTGTGACATCATATCAAATCAGGCCACCATGTCACTTCGCAGCCCATGCCAATCTGAGAGATTTCCAAGAATAAAATTCATAAACTCCCAAAGAGCATGAACACCCGAAGTCCTAAAGTGAATCTTGACCATCCATCAACAAGGACACGCGACAACAGATCCCCCACTTCGGATATACACCGCTTCAGAGGATTTCCTGAGAAAAGAGATGAAAACTCTTGAAGCCTGAACTCCCAAAGTGAATCTGGACCATCCAGAGCCAAGGCCACGTGGAGGAAAATCTCTCACTTCAGAGATACGACACTCCATAGGATGGTAAGAACTTTGCATTAAAAAGTCCCAGAGCCCGAACTCCCAAAGTAATTGCGAACCGTTGATCTCAAATAAACCAACATTATTGATCCTTGCAACAGGTAAGGAAGGAATATCACCCGGATCATAGATTGCAACATGATCAAAGAACACATTGCATTGTGGGGACATAAACTACTTGAACACTAATTGTCCAAAGCGGTCCCGCAATTGGAACCATGGTATTGTTGGAAGGGTACGTGGCATCTTGTGGGAGATTGTGAGCCCAAAGTCAGTGTGGAACCAAACCATCCTGGAAAACTTCCACAATCACATCTTGACCATCCAACAATGAGGACACGTGATGATAGATCCCCCACTTCAGATATATGACACTTTGGAGGATTACACGAGCAAAGAGATGAAAACTCTCGAAGTGAATCTGGATTGTTGATCCAAATCAACCAGCTTCATTGATCCCTCCAGCAAGTAAGGAAGTAATATCACCTGGATCATATATTGCAACACAATCGACGACCACACTGCATTGCAGGGATGTAAACTGCTCGAACGTTAATTCTCCAAAGCGGTCTCGCAATTGGAACCATGGTATTGTTGGAAGGGTACATGACAACTTGTGGGGGATTGTGGGCCCAAAGGTGGTGTGGACCCGAACCACCCTCGACAACTTTCGAAATCATGTGCTTATATGACATTAGGTCACCACGTCACCTCCACTCACACTCCCATTACCGCTCAACTTTCGCCACTTGTTCCCACCGATTACTCCCCATATCACCTATCACATCCACTCATCTTGTTTTCCTATTGGACACTCGCCTCCATGTCTTCCTGCTTATGACTAAGCCATCATAGTGAAAGTGGCGAAAAGGATTAGTTACCATCGAGGCAGAGTTCACTTAGATTCCAAAATCTCAGACAAATACAGAGAGTTAAGTCTTAGTCATAGGTCGACGCAAGTTGGTTCTAGAACACTTCAGTCAACTTTTCTCATGCATCCAGTTGTCTCCAGTGGCCTCCAACGGCTCCCAGGCATGCCATTACTCAACACAGAACTTTGTTCTGTCACTCCAAGGCCTATTTTCTGTCGAGTCAGTTCCTCCAATGCATGCATCAGTTCTGTCTCAGAGAGAGTAGTGTTTTTTTAATTTATTAATTCCATCATTTTCTTAAATTAGATACAAGAGTGGTCTTTTGTGTTTTATAAGAACCACTCTTGTAGATTAAGTCCAATATCATAGTCAAGTTAGTAATTTGTTTTACAAAGTTCAATCAGTTACCTAATATTAGGTCTCAGTCCCCTAAGGACAAGAACCTCTACAACTTTGTTAAATAGGGGGTCTTTGAATGTTTTAGAGGTCGATGGTTTTTGCAAAGACCATCATTTTTGGATTGTAAAGAACTATTTCAGAGCTACCTTGATTGAGAAGTCTTGTTTAGGACCTAAGACAATTTTTTTATGTTTTTCATCAAAGGCATTTGTGATTAGATTTGAAGAATAATTATTTTTTATTTTATCTCATGAATGGATGTTGTAATGAGTGAGAGCCTCTGAATCTGTTGATAAGTTATCTGATTCAATATTTTTATAATTTCTTGTATGTAATGATGAAAATTAAATCGTTTTGTTAATATGTGATTGATGATTAGAGTTAAAGAAACTATTTTTCTTGCCATTGTTTATCACATGTATGTTTTCTTCTGATAATTGTATCTTAGTCAATAATTGGAACACCAACAGGTTAATGTATTAGTACTAGGCTTCTTGTAGGTGTAAGAATCATTTTCTGCATGTTTGAGCACATGGGTTATCCCAATCTCATCCTACTCCAATAGTTAATTTTTCCCACTTTTCTACCCAGTTGGTTTATACCAACTTTTATCTTGTGTCGGTCCCACCTTTAAGATAAAATACAAAAAAAAGAACATTCAAACTGAAGGAGGAGATTTCACTAGAAAACATCATGTCAATCACTATGTAAATCCCATCGATTAATTGGATGGATCGGAAGATCTGGAGAGCCATTCCACCATTAAACGATGCAAAGTATAATTGGGCCTTGGTGGCAGGTTTGGTTCCTACTGTTGAGTTAAATATATTTAGGACACATCAAAAGAACCTGGTGCTAGAAGGAGGTCCTGAAGAATGAATGGCTGACAATATTTTTTACAAAATCTTTCACACAACCTATAGATTCAAAACAATCCACATGCATGGATAGTCATTCTCAAGACAACCCACACACATTGAGTATTCCTGAAATGAGTAACTCACCCCAGCAAGAGGAACAACATCTATTCCCTGAGATACCCTACACTCTTCCTCACAAGGATTTGAACCAATTTAGAAGAATCACAAGAGCTTACGCCCGACATATTAGAGCGCTTCCCTTAGCTCTGTTACTTACTCATATAAAACAAGTAAGAAGACCAATGTTCGAGACCCCCGAACAAGTTTTTGTGCACATAGTAGAAGACCTGATATATTTTTCTCTCGCTGAAATAGAACATCCCCTTAATCTAATACCCAAAACACCAGCCAACAACTTATCCAAGCCCGATGATTTTTTCAATGAGGAAGGTTTTAACTCTGAATGATCAGTTTCAGGATCATAGGACATGGAAGATAACAAGGATCATAATGAAGAAAGGGGGAACCCACCTCAGAATAATCAACCTTGGTTGGCCAGAGATGATTTGGCCATCCATGGACGAGTACATAACCTTCCTCGACATCCAAAGAAGTTATTCCCTAAATTTGACTATGAAACCTCAGGATTGCCTGAAGACCATATCAAAAAATTCATACTAGCTATCAGACTGATGAATGTTCAAAATGAAGACGTAGTATGCAGGATTTTCCCCAACACTTTCAAGAATTCGGCCTCCACGTGGTGTTTTAACTTACCTTTAGGATCCATAATTAGTTGGACAAAGTTTCAAAAGGATTTTCTAGATAAATTTGCAGAAGAAACCACTACAAGAGCTTTGATGGTTGAGTTGTTCACCACCACCATGAGTTCAAAGGAGAAGGTTAAAGACTTTAATAAACAATTCACCACTATCCTAAATAAATTTCAACCCAAAGATAAACCCAATAAGGAGATGCAAATCAAAGTATATGCTAATTCTCTCCCAACTTCTATTTCCATGTTTGTGAAGAGGGCTTCCAAAACAACCTTAGCTGAGAATTTTGAAAAAGAAAAAACAATAGAGTTCCAAATGAAGGGATGTAAAGAAGGCTAGGTATCATTAGTTAAGAAGGAAGTTCAACCTCCTCCCAGGAGGGGACTCCTTTTGACTAGACTCCCAAGGAAACAAACAGAACAAGGTCCCAAAAAGGGAAGTGGAGACATAGAATAACTACAACGCATGGTTAAGAAGTTGTCGAACAAAATTATATACATGAAGAGAAGTGCAGGTGAAGGAAACAAAGGCCAAAGGCCCTATAAGCCCTTTTTTAAAAGAAATCCACCTTTCAAAGAAATTGAACCCCCCCAGCCAACTTAAACATTGATATGGGAAATGTAGCATCTGACTCTTTATGTACCTATCACCAAGAAAACACTCTAAAAGATATTTCCCACAATGGGTGCATGCCATGAATTTGATGGAAAATTGGTTTCTAGATGAGGTTTCCCTAACCGAACAACCAAGCGGCTCAGTTATGAATATTGTTGATCAGGAAGAAGTTGATCCACCAAAAGAAACAACCATGTTCATATGGGACCCTGACCTACCAATGCCTTTTGATGACCTATTTGAGGTTCAAGAACCACCCGCTGAAGTCTTGGCTATGCAAACACGAAGTAGGGGTCAACTTGTCTCAAACAACCTTACTACAACCCAAAATTCGGGTGGAAAACCAGCTCCTGATCACCCAAAAGCACCTTTTGTTCCCTGAAGAAATCCTATAAACATGCATACACGAGAATCGCCCAAGCTAGACTACAACATTGTAGAAGACTTGAAAAAGTTGAAGGCAAACATATCAATCATGGACATGTGCAGAATCCCTCAACAAAAGGACTTTTTGTTACAAGCATTGAAATCAGTAGAAAATCCTACAACAAGCACTAAACAAGGAGAAAATCTAACCCCCAAATATCTAAGGAGTAAACCAAATGCAAACGCCTTCTCTGAAGATAAAAAGGAAAACCTTTTGTCCCACCGTTCCTTTGGAAATTTGAAGTCTTCAATAGAAACCTCCATAACTATTTGGTTGACTCAGGAGCATCCTCCAATGTTATTCCATTGTCTATCTCCAAAAAAATAAAGACAGTCCCTCTCAAAAGTGATAAACATGTAATACAACTAGATAGAACCCGGGTGAATGTTATGGGAAAGATCAAAGTGTAATGATGAGAAGAGCGACACACCCCAAATTTGTTCAAGTAATTGACATCATTGTAGTAGATATCCTAGAAGCTTATGGATTGCTACTGAGTCGAGATTGGTCTGAGAAGTTAAATGGATACTTTAGTACATATTAGGCTCACCTTTGGTTGCCATTAAAGGGACACACAAATATGATCAGAATCGATAGGGAAAGATATCTTAAACACATGGTCATCGACCTGGAAACTCTTAACGAGCCCTCATCAACATATTTTCCCATGCTAGGAAATTATTCCCACAACTCCGATTTTGGGAATTTCTCCACCCTCTCATCTTATATCCCTCTTACTCAAAACTCTTAAATAAGTTTTCAAGAAAATTTTCTAATGACGATGGGGGAATCCCTCTTCTGTCAGGAAATGGTGTTAGAAATCACAGAATAGATAGGGGAAAGGAGGAAAGTGGTATAAAAAGGGAAGCTGATGGTTGTCGTTCATAAATGTGGACCTTATACTTCGATGGATCTAAATCGCAAGAAGGCTCAGGGGTAAGGTGCATCCTCATTGAACCAAAAGGTAAATGAAGTTTCTTGTCCTGTAGACTAGAATTTGAATGCAAAAAAAACACCGTCGAGTATGAAGCTCTAGTACAAGGGCTAAACAAAGCCATAGAATTAAACATTAAAAAATGAAAATTTTCAGAGATTCAGAAATCATCATTAGACAAGTAAGGAACACTATACATTGCAACTCTCCCCACCTGAGGAATTACCAACATGAAGTGCACAGAATAATAAAACGTTTTGAATCCTTCAACATTACAACGATCCTAGGACAAAGAACACTGTTGTTGATTCTCTGGCCACCGCTGCCTCAAGGTTATCCCCTATAGAAGACTATGAATCATCCAGATTTATTGTGGAGATACTCTACAAGCCATCGATGCCCAACAATATTTCTAATTGGAAGGTCTTTGAATGAGATCAATAGATCATAAAAATTTTGACCAATCAAGATAATTTTAAAGACTTGGCCAATGACGATGAAGTATTTCAGGAGCAATTAACAGAAACCGATCATCGTATAGATCAACCGAATGACAAACCAAGGTCTCACACATATCTAAAGGGTTAGCTAATTTAGAAAACCTTTTTGACTTAAGAGAAATATTCAAAGTGTCAACTAACACAAAGACGGGGAGTTCTTGTCCCATGCACGAAACTATAAATCTAGGAATCCCAGAAAACCCCAAGAATATAAATCTCATCAAGACAGTATCTAAAGAGGAAAGGAAGGCCTATCTCAAACTTTTTACGCAATATCAAGATGTCGTTTCATGGTCCTACTAAGATTTGAAAACTTATGACACTTGTATCATTCAACACACAATCCTGTTAAAACCCAGAGTGAAACCTTTCCAATAGAAGCTTCGAAAGTACCACACATCCCTGGAGCCTCTCATGTGTCAGGAGTTAAAGAAACTACTATATTCCAATATTATATTCCAGGTTAGACACTCTACATGGGTAGCAAATTTGGTTCCTGTGAGGAAAACGTCTAGGGAGATCCGCTTATGTGTAGATGTCAGAAACCTCAACAGAGCGTCAGAAAAGGACAACTACCCAGTCCCACCAATGGAGAAACTCTTGCAGAGTGTGTTTGGCTCTGATATTTTCTCCTTGTTGGATGGTTTTTTAGGTTACAACCAAGTTCTAGTTTTAGAGGAAGACCGTTTGAAGACTACCTTCCAAACCAAGTGGGGAAACTTAGCTTATAAACGCATGCCCTTTGGGTTGATCAATGTAGGGGAAACCTTCCAGAGGGCCATGGACGTAGAATTTCGGGGACTAATCAACAAGTTTGTAGTAGTCTATTTGGACGACGTGACTTTTTATTCAAAGAAGAAAGAAGATCACATCCAACATTTAACCCAGATTTTCGAAAGGTGTAGGAAATACGGTATATCCTTAAACCCTAAGAAAACTATTTTTGGTGTCGAGGAAGGTAATTTTTTAGGCCACATTATATCTCAAGTAGGCATTCACATAGACCCATAATGGATAAGGGCTATAAATAAGCTTCCATTACCCCACAACAAAAAGGCTATGCAATCTTTCTTTGGGAAAATCAATTTTGTGAGGAAATTCACCCCAGATTTCATTGAAACTATCAAACCCTTACAAAAAATGATCCATAAAGATGCCAAATTTAAGTGGGATGATGAAAGAAAAGGTGCTTTCAGTAATATTAAGGCTGCAATATCCCAATCCCTAGTGTTGCGAAGTCCCTATTTTAGCAAAGATTCCTTCCTCTATACTTTTTCCTTCGACCAATCGTTAGCTGCAATACTGACTCAGAAGGATGATGACAACAACGAGGCCCCAATATGATTTATGAGAACTAATATCCAAGGGGCTGAACTAAAATTCCCTGCTATAGACAAGCAGGCTTATGTAGTATACAAGGCAGTGAAACACTTCAGATCTTACATCCCTAAAATCCATACCAAAGTCTTTGTGCCTCACCCTGTGGTCCAATCTCTATTCATTCAATATGAGATGGGGGAAAGAAGAGGAAACTAGATGGAAGTAGTCCAAGAATTTGATCTCGATATAAAACCTGTTAAACTGGTTAAGGGACAAGGGTTATGCAAAATGGTAGTTGAATCCCAGGACCAAGTAAATGGAGACCCTGGGTGGGAGAATGAATTGGTCGTATGGTGTGGTGAAGCTTCATACATCTCCCTAGGGAAAGGGTCTTGGTATGAGAAATTGACTTATCTCTTCCATTATGGGACTTTCC
>JASDQU010371530.1:12101-58393 GCA_032191745.1 Picea mariana
CATTGGTCATATGGTATTGGGGGCCCGGAACCACGGGCTAATAGTTAACCGTTTACAACCGCGCATTTGCTAACCGCTTATATAACCGTGTGCATAGTTTTTAAAACCTCCGCATGTAATGGTTATAACGCCCAACCGTCAGGCCTACCTCATGGGCATATGCAACGTAATATAACCACGGGTCGGGGCTTAGCCCCGGCCCGACCCGCCACCACATATTACAATATATTAATTTAAATCAAATCAAAATCGTATACCTTACAAGCATTAAGGTATGGTCTAGCGGTCGGTCGGATAGTGTTAAATCTTAGCCCGGAGGGGAGGTCGCCGGTTCGAATCCGGTCGACTCCCATTCTTTTGACATAGGCCATATTAACCAAAACCGGGGTGCCACGTGGCAGCCCGTGATTGGGCCACGTGGCACCCTATCATTCGCCCAGCAAGATGCCACGTGTCGATCGATGATTCGTCCACGTCACCTGCCATGTCAGCACGCCGTACTACCACATCATCCGCCATGCAAGCCTGCCACATCAGCTGCTGATGTCACCCTGCCACGTGTCACCCTTTCAATGGTGACACGTGTCACCTCGGGATTGGTCCAACTGCGCGCTGAAAGTGCCAAATCAGCGTGACACGTGTCACGCTCTGAGGATGCCACGTGTCCTGTACGGAAGCCACCACATCAATGTACAGAATTTCCACGTGTCACTGTACGGACTGACATGTGTCCTGTACGAACTGTACGGACAGGTACAGTCAGCATCCCAAAATTTTCCCTGTTTGGCTCGGCGGACAGAATGCAATATCTTCTTCATACGGACTCCGTTTGACATAAAAATTATACCATCGGAATCAGGAAGACGATCCGGACGCAATGGTATTGGTTTCGTCGGATTCCGAGCACTTTCATTTTTGATCATTTTTCATGCCCTGACAGTCTTCTGAATCTGATTTCGGATCATTCCACCAGCCTGCTCTTCGTCACCACGTTTGGCCTACTGCTTATTTTCCATTACCCCCTCCACCACCACCAAAGAATCAAACTTCCCAAACTGATCATATTATCTCACCTGTGCAGTCATCTCATGCTAGTAAGAGATTAAAAATTGATGTCCCCGAGCTTGTGCAAGAAAAATGAAAAGGAGTAGCCACTCCCTCCAGCTCATCCAAAGAGTCTTCCAAATTTCTATCCCCCCACTTTCATTTTAAGGATGATTGTTCTCATGTTATCAGTGAAGTTTAGCCTCAAGGTTCCAACCAGCCAAAGGCTGCCACAAAAAAATCCAAAGGGGACAGCAGTGAAAAGAGGCCAAATGCCTTTCATAGTAAATATGGTTTTTTATGATGATTAATGTTATTTTTTATGTTGAAGACAATATTTTTACTTTGACAAAGTTTTGGACAACAAGCACATATTTAGGCAGTTGTTTTGGGACATCATGGATATGATACTTTTGGATATGGTCATATTATACTTTGTTGGCATTTAAAATATTTGAACATAATTATGAGAACGGGAGTTACAAGGAGGATATATTTGAAATCAAATGATTGAGTTTTATATTTCATGTTTGATGATTATTAAAAGAAATAATTGGGAGTCACAAGGGGTCCCACCTATTTAGTTATTATTAATTAGACATTTATTTATATATACTATTATTACTTGTCTCAACTAATTAGTTAAGCTAATTTGGATTAACTAAAGAAAGGTAGTTGAACTACCATAACTTATTGAATAGGAATAAAAGCTAAAAGAGATGAAGAGACAAAGGGGGGAGAATAGAAGGAGAACTACATCCATAAGGTTTTCTCTATACTAGTGAGATATTTTCAAACTTTCATTCATTCTGAGTTTCTTAGAAGGCTTAACCCTCTTGATGACAACAGGGTCTTATTGAAGGCAACGAGATTCAAAAAACAAAATCACATATTTCAATAGCTTGTTTTAAAGGTGTATGATTTATCTTTGGAAATATATGTATTCTTGTTTGTGTATGAATTGAATTTCATGACTGATAAAGAATATTTTGCAGATTCAAGTGACAACATTTTCTGGCAAGCTGATCTAGATATTTAACTTCAATTTTTTTCTTGTTGTCAGAGTCTTTTTGTATGGTTCCCATCGAAGGATTCTAAATTTGACTTTGGTCCCTACCCTCGCAGGGTTTTGTAAAGAGAACTCAGTTTTGTATCTCAGAATGAAATAAATGAAAAATCAGATTATTGTTTCACTCTCACACATGTGTTTTAATGATTTGGTTCATTCTTTTTTCTTTTATCTCCATGTACACATTTGTTTAATTACTATACACATTCATGTAACTTTGTTTAAGTTTAGTTCTTTTGCATTGTTATATATAACACACAAAAACCAGCCTTGATCTTTTCTTCTAAATACTTGTGGATTAAGTGATTTTTTTTTAGGCTATAAACCCTGGGTGACATTCCCAACTATCTTGTCTAAGCCCGATAAGATCTGAAAATGCTTGAGTAAGGTTTTCCATACCTTTTCCTCAACATTTATTTGGCGACCATACTAGGGAGATCTTCCATATCTCTCTGGTTGATTTTATTCACGATTATCTTTAAAAAAAATTGTTTTGTCTCAATACTCCTTGACTAATTTTTTCCATGACATTACATGTTACAAGACAACCCAATATTGCAAACGGTCTTGATTCCAAGATAGCATTTATTTGACCTTATTCAACACTATTTTGGAAACTATTAGTACTCATGTTTGTAATTCCCATATACTTCTAAACATCATTAAGATTCATAAATGATTTATTTGGTAAATTGAAACAATATCTTCTTAGCATCATAGTGATTCTCATAACAACAACTTGAATAACTTAGATTTATCAATAAATACTGATTTCATGACAGAAAGAAATAAATACATAACTTAACAAAGTACCTGGTTCTGATGCTAATTGCTATTGCTTTCCTGCTGCCTGCTGCTACATAGATCAACCCACTGTCCAGAACACTCTGTTCCTTTCTCACAGCAAGCCAACAGTCCACAAAGAATACAACAGGCTCACAGCCAATACCACAGTGCACAGCAAATACCACAGTGCATAGAAATTCTGCTCACGGCAATACGCAATGGTTCTCGGCCAATCCAACTGGCTCAACAATACAGTCCACAGCATCCATCCCCGCCGAATGGTGCGCACATCCCCCTCTTTCCGTCCCTTATTCCTCCCTGCCGACTCCCACAATTACTCCACAACCTCCCCCCCATCCTCCATCCTGCGTCCCCCTTTAATATTTTATCGTCTTGGGATTTCTGGGCTATCCCGCTCTACATACGCCACCCCCTGGGCATACGCAACTCTTATTATATCTTTTCTTTTGATCTCTTAAATTTATGTCACAGGTCATTAAATGTGATCTTCAGTCAGATTATTATTACTTAGTTAATCCTCAATTATTCTTTAATTAACTCTTACTTAATAATCTTAATCATTTATCAATTTAGGGTCGTTACAATGTTGAACTTAAACTCTCTTGGTAAGTAATTGAAAGATATATATGTATCCGGGAATGTTGGGAAGCCAGGAAAAGGAAGCCATAAATCAATAGTAACCTCTCTTTTTCTAAATCCTTGATTTTTTTTTTCATGTCCTCAAATCCTCACATCTCTCAAAGGAGAAGAGGATTGTCCCCTAAAGCTACTCCTATTTTTGAAATAGGAAGGAGGCAAATTGCTTTATCAACACAAGAATGTGCTCTAAGGATAACTTTATTTGATTTTGCTAGTTTAACTTCATCACCTATACCTATTACCTTCAACATGACATATGCGGGAAGTGGTAGTGGAACTGGAGGTGCCTCATCCTCTCAACCTTTTGCTTCATCAGTAATTGGTAGTATATACAGTGATGAGGTCCCTGTTCAATCCACTACCAATCCTACTAAAGTGATAAATAAATATGGGATTTTCCAGTTCGAAGAAGATGCTACGACTACCCCATGGCACGTGTCTTCTCCCTTAAATCTCGCACCTTCTACTTGCCCATTACCAAAGTTTAGGTAGAATCTACCTAAGTTTTCAAGAAACACTATTGTTACTACAAATGAACACCTAGTAGAATTTTCTAATTCTCATCATAACATACGGGCTAAGTTGAGATACATATCTTCGATCTCCCTCCCAAAATTATTTCCACATGGGAAGAATTGGTTTATTTGTTCAAGTCCACTTATGGACAGTCCAAGAGTCCAATTGAGCAGTTAAGGGATTACAACAATATTTCCTATAAATATGGTGAAACCATTAGGTATTTTAACCTTCGCTTCACCAAATTATACAATCAAATCCCTAAACTAATTCGCCCCCAAAATCATGCTACTTTCATGCATTATTATAATGCACTACCTTCCCCTTATTGTCATAGACTCAAAGAAAAGGCTTTTGACAATATTGGTTCTACTCTTCATACTTGTCTAGAATATGAGGAGCAACTCGAAAGAACGGGTCTCCCTAAAGGGGACTCGGTCAAGAAAACATATATTTCTTCACTCCTACAACTCGTGAAAGATATGAACAATAGGATAATATCCCACGAACAAAAGGGAAATGTTTCTTCCCCCGCCCCTGGGGCATCTTCTTCTTCCTCTATGCCTTTTAGGAATAATAATGAAAATAATTTTTAGCCAAAGGCCATTATGTCTCGCAGTTGGTGTAACTTATGTGAAGAAAATCATGAAGAAAGTACTTGCGAAGATAAGACAATATTTCTGAGCATATCTCCTTCAATGCTTGCACTAGGTGGAACCGGTGATGTTACCAGTGAGTAATTCAAATTGGCTGGTATGTTGATTTGTGGTGCATTATCCATCCTACGTGGTATACAATTTTTGTGGAAGCTTTCCTATGAAGAATTTGAAGCTTTAGGTACTTCCTCAACCTCTTGTGTATTTACTGGGTGTTTTGCCTAGTTTTGCGTTGCTGCACATGGCGCTCCAAACTTTTGAGGGGCCATTCATCTTGTGTGATATATTTGTTAACTAGATTTGCGGTTGTTATATGGTAGTTGTATCTCAGCTCTAATTCACTCAGATTCACTATGGTTATCTAAGATTAAATCTCGCGTTCATGCAACAATGATTTACACTTAGCGACCCTCCATTTCTTTTGTGCTCTCTTTCCAACTATACATGTCTCATACCACCTTAACTAATTGGTCCAATCTACCAATGGAGTTTATAAATGTGGCTTTATTACCAAATCCATCATGTGGTGTTTCCCTCATTGCCAATTTGTTGTGATTTCCAGTGAATTTTATCATTTAATATTATACAGTGCCTTTATGACCTATCATTCCCAGTTAGTAGTCGTTGTTTCCGTGTTTTAATTCTTCCAATAGTCTTGTCATTACCAAAATGAACAAGGGTTTGTGATTTTTCATGTACATGATTTGCAGTCTTTTTCTTCTACATATAGTTTTCTGAATTGGCGCAATGTCACATACCCACTACCATAATCAAATTTTCGTTGGTTTCTTTCGAATTAGAGCCCCCGAGTTACCTACGAAGGCCTAGAGCAAGCTAGCTCTTTCTCTCTCTCTTCTCCCATGTGATCATGGGTCATGATCACAGGTCAAATAATTCGTGGTGCCTCTGTGTATTTCGCACCTCGGCGCTACAGTGATGTCAAATCGTTCGACTCTGTAATCGTCGAACCCCGGGAGGGTTAGTGACTAGCCAATAGGGACAAATCCATACAGGGTTAGCAGATGGCCAATAGGAACGGCCCTATCGCGTAGGTCAGCAGAGTACAGGTGGCGAGAGGGGAAAAACGACACGGTGGGCGACGTGACAGAAGACGATTCCCACTTCACACGCCACACCATTTCGGACCCCCCCCCATTAAAGACAGAATGGCAAGGGGGGTCCGGAATTCAACTGAGTACCGTTGATCAAGGCGAATGGATCATGACCGTTCCCGAGTTGCACGTTCGATTCCGGACCCCCACCTCTACCACTAAAGGCAGAACAACAAGGGGGCTCCATAATGAAGCCTCAGTCGTGGATCTGGGCGGGTGGACCTTGGCCGTTCATATCTTCTCGCCACTTACCCTAAGGTGCATTCGCACCGCGGATTAAATTTGACATCTCTTCCCCACATCTGACGGTCATTATAGACCCTGAGATTCCCCGAAGGAATCTCGTCCATTCATCTGAATTTAACCGCATGCTAACATCTTGATATTTATAAGTCAAGATTTATCAAGGTGAGAGCCCGACGTCTTGTCAACGGAACTCCCGAATCCCCGATTCCCGATTTCTCAAAATGGGTAATCTCTCAACACGTAGCCTCCCAAAATCAGACGGTCTACGACTGCTCCGGGGTTTCCACCATGGAACATCCCGATCTCTTGTCATCAGAACTCCCGAGTTCTCGATTCCCAATTTCCCAAAATGGGTAATCTCTCAACACGTAGCCTCCCAAAATCAAACGGTCTACGACTACTCTGGGGTTTCCACCATGAAACATCCCGATCTCTTTTCATCATAACTCTCGAGTTCCCGATTCCTGATTTCCCGAAACAGGTAATTCCCTTGACACGTGGCCTCCTTTAATTGGACGACCCAAATCTATTTCGAATCTTTTTCCCTTATTCACTAAGGGTTTAACCCTCGGGTATCTCCTGACAGATCCAACGACTGTCGGGTTTTCCCACCAAGATCTGACGGCTCAGATAGGTTTCTAACTTATGTGCTCTTCCACGACTCCCTGGGGGTGGAAAGATCAATGGCCTGGATGCTCTCATGGACCTTGGGGATCTACGGTCCTGACCTCTTCGCTACCCACGAAGACACAGAAAGTCACAGGGGTAAGGCACTTAACATCCTACTTTCTCCTACCAAATCTAACGGTCATGAGTGACCACAGATTTCCTGACGAAATCTCGTCCATCGATCACCACCTATCAAGGTTAAGGCACTTGGATTTCTGACTTCTTCTTCTTATCTGACAGTCGTGAGTGACCACAAATCTCCCGATGGGATCTCGTCCGTCGATTCAATACCTATCAGGAATTTCTTAGGGCCTTGCACCCTCACATCCTCCTTCCAGGTTCTTGAGGATGTTTTCAAGGAGGGTATCTCTATGGGGAGGTTTAACCAGGGTACTACCTAAGGAAGATAAGAGTATCTCTCTCCCGAGACCCATGCATGAAGTCTAAATTAGATCAGTTTGCATATAAATAACAATTTAAGAGAGCATAAGCCACACGTAGTCTTTCCATATAAACATACAACTACCATTACTGATCAAGACACCAAACAGACATTCTTATAATGAATTCATTCACGATTTCACAGCTTATGATCATAAATGTCAGCATACATATATTTCAAGATGTCAAAGGCAAAACACTTATCAGAAAGTAACACCAGGGATTATGCAACTGCTGAGAGGGGTGCTCATTTCCACCCAACCGTAGGCTAAACGACTCCCAGTGGATTTACCACTAGCCACCCCCGAGCTGAGACCACGATGCTGTGAGACTGCATCTCCATTTTCCAGTGACCAGGAGCGAAGGTTACTCCCCTCCCTCTCTGCTATCACCCCCTCTGCATATAGCCAGATTTCTCTTCCTCCCCTCATGTCTGCCCCCCCAATCGCTTCTCCCCCACACCTTATCCTCTTGCGAGGTTGCGTGTGGTGTGATTTCCCTCGCGTTGGTCAGGCCTGACGGCTCTGCGGATGGGCAGTTCACCTCCCCATCCCTCATTAATTCCCGAGGAGCCATCTACCTACCAGCCTGCGAGCCATTTAATTTGGGGCCAACGAGCAGCTTTTGGTTCTCCAGGCCAGTGAAGTCCAAATACAGTATTGATTTTCGGTGGAAGTTAACGCCACCTTTCTAGGTGCCTTCCACCGCCTCTCTGCAGCCATCGTGGTCTCTTTTTCAGTATATCCTCCTCTCAGCAATCCTGCAGTATAAATTCATAATATTATTCACATTCATCGACCTTTTCCACAAGGTCCATTCACATCACATATTCACATTTCTAAGTTTGCCACAGTTCTTGTCCAGTCCAGTTATTTTTACAAACTGGGGGAAATAGGGTGTTACAATTCCCTCCCCCTTAAGGAACATCATCCTTGATGTTCTTATCTTTTAACATGAATTGCATGTACAGAAGTAAACAAAATCAGATATGTCTGTCTCATGGCATCCTCCATTTCCCATGTAGCCTCATCTAGGCCAAAATGTCTCCACTGCACCCTTACCTATGAAATGGTTCGGTTCCAGAGCAGGGTTTCCTTTCTGTCCAATATGCATTGGGGTTCTGGTATAAATTCTCCCTCCGATTCCACCTGGATCACAGACTAGTCAATTATATGATTAGCATCATGTACATATTTCTTCAATAATGAAACATGGAAAACATTATGTTCTTTTACTGTGGGAGGAAGTGCTAACAAATAGGCTACAGGTCCCACTCTATCTAGAACCTCAAAGGGTCCACAATACCGGGGTGCCAACTTGGCACAAGCTCCCATTTTCAGGGAACTCCTTCTGGGCTTAATTCTAATATATACATGGTCTCCCATTTTGAACTCTCTTAGAGTTCTCTTTTGGTCAGCATAACTTTTCTGTCGGTTTTGAGCAACCTTCAGTTTTGTTTTATCTAAGTCACTTGTTGTTCCATTTCTTTCAACATGTTGGGTCCAAAATAAATCCGATTTACAGGATTACTCCAGCTGACTGGAGTATTACACGGCCTACCATAGAGGACCTCGAAGGGACTCATCTTTAAGAATGCTTGGTAGCCGTTGTTGTAGGAGAATTCTACCAATGGCAGGTAGTCTTCCCATTTCCTAGGATGATGCATTACATGCATCCTTAACATATCCTCTAATATTTGATTCACTCTTTCTGTCTGTCTGTCGGTTTGAGGGTGATAGGCGGTGCTAAACAACAATTTGGTCTCTAAACCAGCCATCAGTGATTTCCAAAAATTGGAAGTAAATTTTGTGTCTCTGTCAAACACTATCTCTTTCGACATACCGTGCAGTCTGAATACCTCTTTCATGAATACTTGGGCGATATCTATCACCTTGCAAGTGGATTTGACAGGGATGAAATCAGCGGACTTGCTCAGTTTATCCACCACTACCATAATGGCATCATTCTGTTTGGTTGAAGTTGGCAATCCAGTGATAAAATCCATGGAGATGGTTTCCCATTTCCATTCTGGGATGGGTAAAGGGTGTAATAGTCCTGCTGGGTGTCGATGTTCTGCCTTAACCTGTTGGCACTCTATGCATTGGGCCAAATATTTGGCTGTGTCTTTCTTCAATCCAGGCCAATAAAATTGTTTTCGGGTGGCAGTGATCATTTTTTGGTATCCTGGGTGACCAGTATATGGTCTTTTATGTAGTTCATCCATCATGAACCTCTTCAAGTCGTCACAATTTGGAATGTACAGTCTATCTCTGTAAGTGAGCATACCTCCTTCGGTCATCTGGTAGCCTTCATATTTTACTCTAGCGGGTTCTTGTTGTAGGTATAGGGTCACAGTCTGAATGAAGGGATCTATCTCCTGTGCCTTTTTGACTCTGTTCTTGACATCTGTCTCATAGGTACTCACCGCTGCCAGGTGAATTGTTTTCATGCTTCTACTAAGGGCATCGACCACCCTATTTTCCTTCCCTTTAATGTGTTTGATTTCAAAATCAAATTCGCTAAGGAGGGCCATCCATCTAGCTTGTCTAGCATTGAGCTTTGGTTGGTCAAACAAATACCGTAATCCAAAGTGATCTGTCATAAGTACAAATTTTCTTCCCAAGAGGTAATGCCTCCACATTTTCAAGGCATGCACTATGGCAGCCAGTTCTAGATCATGAGTCACATAGTTGACTTCATGTTCGTTTAATTTTCAGGATTCATAGCAGATCACACTTCCTTTCTGCATAAGGACTCCTCCAAGCCCTTCCTTACAGGCATCTGTGCACACAAGGAAGTCATCTTCTGGGTCAGCGATTTTCAACATGGGTGCATGGGTCAGTAGATGTTTCAGGGTTTGGAATATTTCTTCACATTTCTGTGTCCACAGGAATTTTGTCCCCTTCTTCTGGAGGGCAGTGATTGGACAACCAATCTTAGAGAATCCTTTTATAAATCTCCTATAGTATCCCGCTAATCCCATAAAGGATATGATGTCTGAAACATCCTTTGGGGTAGGCCATTCCATGATAGACCTGATCTTGTCAAGATCTACTGCTACCCCTTCCTTGGACAGAACATCTCCCAAGTAATGTATTTGCTTCTGAAAGAAGTCACATTTGTTAAATTTAGCATAGAGTTGATGCTGTCTTAGCACTTGCAGCACAAGTCTAAGATGCTCTTCATGTTCTTCTCTATTCTTAGAGTAGATTAATATGTCATCAATAAACACTAGTACAAATTTATCTAAAAATTTACTGAGTACATTGTTCATTAAGCACATGAAAGTGGTAGGGGCATTAGTTAACCCAAATGGCACTACCACAAACTCATAGTGACCATACCGTGTCCGGAAAGTGTTTTTATGGATTTATTCACCCTTGATTCGGACTTGATGGTATCCCGACCTCAAGTCAATCTTGGAGAAAATAGATGCACCTCCCAACTGATCGAATAGATCATCGATCCTGGGCAAGGGGTACTTTTTCTTTATGGTTACTTTATTGAGTTGTCTATAATCTATACACAGTCTAAGGGTGCCATCCTTCTTTTTCACAAATAGGACTGGTGCTCCCAATGGGGACACGCTGGGTCGAATATAACCCTTATCCATCATTTCTTTCAATTGCAATTTGAGTTCAACTAACTCAGGTGTGCTCATCCGATAGGGTGTCTTAGACACCAGCACCTCTCCTGGTGCGAGCTCTATTGATAAGTCAATCTCTCTTCTCAGAGGTAGACCCGGTACCTCTTCTGGAAACACATCTCTGTATTCTCTCAGGATAGGGTGATCATCAGGGCTTGGTCTATCACCCTCATTTGTTTTCAACACCTGTATTGCATATAGGGGACACCCTTTTTGGCAATACTTTCTCATTTGCAGGGCTGATATTTGCCTCACTGAGACCGGTTTTCGGATCCCTTGGAGGGTTATCCTTTTTCCTTCTTTGCTCACACATTCTACGGTTTTATGGTAGCAATCCAGTCTGGCTTTATGGGCGGCCAACTATTCCATACCAATCAACATATCGTATGATCCCAGGGGTAATATGTTAAGGGTTGCTTGGGTGGGGAATTCACCCAACATTAATTGGTAGGCTGGTATGACCTCTGCTACCCTTCTTTTGGTGCCAGTGGCTAACTGTACCAACCATGGATTGGTTTGTTTTTGTGGCTATAGTTTACACTTCTCAACAACTTTAGGGGCTATATAACTCAAATTTGAACCAGGATCAATCAAAACAGACAATAGATGGTTGAAAATCATACCTTCTATTTCTATTACTGAAGCTTGATGGTCAGCTTGGTGATTATCCAAGGCTGCATAAATTTGTGGCACACTCTCTGCCACATCATTGACTATGGTAGCTTCCTGAATGTTGTAAACTTTCCGACTGTTCTATTGTCGGTGTGGATAGTCTCTCGGGAGATGCTCTTCTTCGCAGCCCCAACATTTCAAAGGTTCTCTCTTTGGGTTATCCACCTTCACTGGTATAGGTCCAGAAGTTTTATTTTCGTCTGATAAGGGAAATTTCTGCTGAAGTACACTCCAGGCTGGAAAGTTCATTCTAGGGTTCTTCTTGTAGTTCTTAAATCCTGAGGATTTGATCCCCTTTTTCTGAAATCTCGAACCATTCTTTTGTTTCCAGTCTCCACGAGACTCTGCCCGATGTCCATATTGTTCATGACAATATGTTTCCTTTTGAATAGTGTCCTCTAAGGTATTTGGCTCATTAAATTCAATTATGTTCTGGTATTCCTTGGGTAGCCCACTGATGAAGCGTTGCACCTTTGCCTTTTCTTCTTTTATGTAGGGTACATATCTCAATAAGTCGAGGAATTTGTTGACATATTCCTCTATAGTGAGTTGCTCTAGTTTGAGTTCATAAAACTCTTTATCCTTTTCGTCGAAATATTTTTCCGACAAATACTTCTTCCGGAAGTATTTCTCAAACTGTTTCTAGGATAGGTCCTCCTTGCAGACCCCTTTCATATTCTTAAGATCTTCCCACCAGATCGAAGCTTTTCTGTTCAGATGGAAGCTTTTTTGTTCAGATTGAAAGTGGCCACTCGGGTCTTCAAATTCCCTGAAAAATCATGGAATCTGAAATATTTCTCTTCAGTCCAAGTAGCCAGGCCTCGGCTTCCTCTCCCTTCTTTATCTCACTGTCGAAGGAGGCAGGTTTGGCCTTTTTGAATTCCTCAAATTTATGACCCTTGGAAGTCTTTTGTTTCTTCTGTTTTCTTCAAGAATCAGAATTGATCCTACTGCTGGAAGAGCCTTCTGAATCGCCAGCTTCCTTCTCAGAGGAATCATCTGGCACTAGTCCTTTACCTCTGGGGTGGACCTTCCTTGAGGTGCTCCTCTTAGTATGGCCACTGATACAATCATGTTTCTGCATCTCGGGTTGATGCTGCATTTGTCGCTGTAGGTTGGATAAGATCTGCAGTAAAACTACATTAATTTCAGTTTGCTTTTCTTGTTCTTTCATCATCCTTTCATTGTCGGCCTTGCAGCTTTGCAATTCAACCATGAGACTCCTCGCAGTCTCAGCTAGATCTAGAGGGGTTCCTATTACTCTTCTTTCGTCAGACTCTTCGTCTCTATTGTGGGAGCCTTCTCCCACCTCTTGGTGAGTCACCATTCTCTGCATCTGTAAACTCCCGCAGCTGATCATCCGCTTGGGTGAAAAGACAAACACTAGTTATTAGTCAAGAGTTAGATTCATTTTTATAACCTGCGCATAAATTCATAACTCTTTCACATGCATACACAGTTGGGTCCTCGTTTCCAAGTTTTTGATCCTGGATCAAATTATGGATCAATACCCACTACCATAATCAAATTTTCGTTGGTTTCTGCTGAATCAGAGACCCCGAATTACCTACGGAGGCCTAGCGCAAGCTAGCTCTTTCTCTCTCTCTGCTCCCATGTGATCGCGGGTCATGATCACAGGTCAAATAATTCATGGTGCCTCTTTGTAATTCGTGCCTAGACGCTACAGTGATGTCGAATCGTTCGACTCTGCAACCGCCGAACCCCGGCAAGGTTAGCGATTGGCCAATAGGGACGAATCCCTACAGGGTTAGCAGATGGCCAATAGGAATGGCCCTGTCACGTGGGTGAGCGGAGTACAAGTGGCGAGAGGGGAAACATGACACAATGGGTGGCGTGACAGGAGACAGGTCCCACTTCACACGCCACACCATTCCGGACCCCCCCCCCTTATTAAAGGAAGAATGACAAGGGGATTCTAGAATTCACTTGAGTACCATTGATTAAGGTGAATGGATCCTAACCATTCCCGAGCTGCACGTTCGATTCTGAACCCCCCCCTACTGCTAGAGGCAGAACAGAAAGGGGGCTCTGGAATGAAGCCTCAGCCGTGGATCTGGGCGGGTGGACCTTGTCCGTTCAGATCTTCTCACCACTTACCCTAAGGTGCATTCGTTCCCTGGCTTAAAGTTGACGTCTCTTCCCCACATCTGACGGTCATTATAGACCCTGATATTCCCTGAAGGAATCTCATCCATTCATCAGGATTTAACCGAATGCTAACATCTCGATATTTATAAGTCAGGAGTGGCCACAGATTTCCCGACGGAATCTCTTCCATCGATCACCACCTATCAAGTTTAAGGCACTTGTCTTTCCGGCTTATTCTTCTTATCTGACAGTCGTGAGTGACCACATATCTCCTGACGGGATCTCGTCCATCGATTCGATACCTATCAGGGATTTCCTAGGGACTTGCACCCTCACGTCCTCCTTCCAGGTTCTTGAGGATGTTTTCGAGGAGGGTATGTCTATGGGGAGGTTTACCCAGGGTACTACCTAAGGCAGATAAGAGTTTCTCTCTCCCGAGGCCTAGGCGTGAAGTCCGAGTTAGATCAGTTTGCATATAAATAACAATTTAAGAGAGAATAAGCCAAACGTAGTCTTTCCATATAAACATAAAACTACCATTACTGATCAAGACACCAAACAGACATTCTTGTAATGAAGTCATTCATGATTTCATAGCTTATGATCATAAATGTCAGCATACATATATTTCAAGATGTGAAAGGAAAAACACTTATCAGAAAGTAACACCAGGGGTTATACAACTGCTGAGAGGGGTGCTCATTTCCACCCAACCGTAGGCTCAGTGACTCCCAGCGGATTTACCACTAGCCACCCCCGAGCTGAGACCACGATGCTTTGAGACTGCATCTTCATTTGCCAATGACCAGGAGTGAAGGTTACTTTCCTCCCTCTCTGCTATCACCCACTCTGCATATAGCCAGAGTTCTCTTCCTCCCCTCACGTCTGCCCCCCAAATTGCTTCTCCCCCACACCTTATCCTCTTGCGAGGTTGCGTGTGGCGCGATTTACCTCACGCTGGTCAGGCCTGACGGTTCTACGGATGGGCGATTCACCTCCCCATCCCTCATTAATTCCTGAGGATCCATCTACCTACCAGCCTGTGAGACATTTAATTTGGAGCCAGTGAGCCGCTTTTGGTTCTCCGGGCCAGTGAAGTCCAAATATGGCATTCATTTTCGATGAAAGTTAATGCCACCTTTCCAGGTGCCTTCCACCACCTCTCTGCATCCATCGTGGTCTCTTTTTTAGCATTTCTCCCTCTCAGCAGTCCTGCAATATAAATTCATAATATTATTCACATTCATCGACCTTTTCCACAAGGTCCATTCACATCACATATTCACATTTATGAGTTTGCCACGGTTCTTGGCTAGTCCAATTATTTTTACAAACTGGGGGAAAGAAGGTGTTACACGCAGTTCCATCATGATGCATGATAACCATTCCTTCTGTGCAATCTCCTATATCTTATATTCTAAAATATTTTTCTTTTCTCTTTATCTACTTTTTATTTGATTTTATTCCCTTTTATACCTTTTGTTTGTTTTTCTGTGTTTTCTCATTCCTACTATAGTACATATATTATGATACATGTGTTCTAGCGTAGCCCATATTATTGTGTATACTTTTGACCATATTTATATCATTTCAACCGACTTCCATTCATAATTCCTCCAAGAACTTCTGCATTTCGGATTTCTAACTACGCAACACTTATATCTGTTACATGTTGAATCACATAGGGTCCTAACCAATGCATTCTAAACTTTCCTAGATGCTTCATATACTTGTTTTCATAGAGTAATACCAAATCTCCTACTTGATTTTTTTTTTGTTTAATATGTCGATCATGCCAAGTCTTCTCTCTTTCCTTATGAATGTAATGATGGAATCCTGTGACAAACCAAAATTGTTCAAGATATACTAAATGTGTCAATATCTCCTCTATTTCTCTAGAGTCCCATAGATCGGTGATTGCTGCAATGCGTAAGCTAGGTAAAATAAACTCCAATGGCATTACTATTTCTTTCCCATAGACTAAACTAAAAGGTGTCTGACCTGTCAACGTTTTACTTTTAGTCCTATAATCCCATAACACTATAGGAACTCTTAAGTCCCAATTGTCTCTCCCTACATTGCAAATTTTTCTCAAAGAATTCTTCAAGATTTTTATTGAAGGATTCCACTGTTCCATTGGCTTGAGGATGATACAAGGTACTCTTCTGATGATGAATTTGAAAATAGTCAGTAAATGATGCAGTTTTCTTATTCACAAAGTGTATGCCTTGATCACTGAGTAATATGCACATACATCCAAACCTTGTGACTACATTCTCAAACAAAAACCTCGGAGCAGTCTTTGTGGTGCATTCTGTAACTGGGGTTGCTTCTGCCCATCTTTTCAAATACTTTGTCATAATGATTATGTACATGGCCCCTTTTATTCTTTCTTCTGGGTTGATTGGCCCTACAAATTATATGGCCCATTTCTCAAATGCTTGCAAGGTAATTTGTGGATTCAAATGCATTTCATCCCTTCTATATGGATTTCCCACTATTTGACATACATCACATGACTGACATTATTCCTTCGCATATTTATGAAGTGCGGGCCAACAAAACTCTTTGCACAAAATCATTTCTCTAGTTTCTATCCCTGCATAATGTCCTTCTGCAATCCCATCGTGTTCTTCTTTAAGTATCATCAATCTCTAATGTTCCAACACACATCATCTCAATATTCCATCTGCACCCAACTTGTATAAATTCCCTTCAATCAACTGATAATCTACTACTTTCACTACCATTTTCTTCTTTTGTGCAACCTTCATGTCTGATGGAGCCATACCTGTACTTAGAAACTGTGTGGTGTTCGAGAAGTAATCATCCTTCATTTTAACTGCAAATAGTTTTGCATCTAGGAAGCTATCATCTAAATTTCATGCATCTTCTCCTGATAGTATTGGTGATATATGGTCTGGTGCTACATTCATCTTCCTTGGTTTCACCACAACCTCGAAATTGTATTCCTGGAACAATAGTAGTCATCTGCATATTCTCCCCCCAACACTGGCTTGTTCACTAAGTATTTTAATGCATAATGGTCTATATACATATTAAAGTCAAACCCCCATAAATAATGTTTGAACTTATGTAGCGCATAGACCATTTTCAATCCTACTCATTTTGTGGTAGTATAATTCTTCTCTATTATGGACAAATTCCTACTTGCATAAGAAATTGGGTGATCTATGTCTCCCTTCCCTGGTTGAGATAGTAAAGCACCCAACGCTATAGACAATGCATCTACATGAACATTGAAATATTTGTTCCAATCAGGAAAGATCATAATCAACGCTGGTATTATTTTTTTATTTGAGGTTTCCAATCCCTTCTAACAATCCTCATCCCATTGAAACTTTTCTTCCTTCTTCAGTAACTTTTTCATCAGTGATGTGATCTGCGTGTATCCCTTAATAAAAATTTTGTAATAGCATATATGAACCAGAGTTTCCCTCAGTTCTTTGACTGATGTAGGTGGATCTAAATCTATAATTACTGCAATCTTGGCTATATATACTAGTAATCCCTACTTTCATACTACATGTCCCAAAAAAATCCCAACCGATGTGCAAAAAATACACTTCTTCAAATTCAGTAAAATCTGACATTGTCTACACTTGTCCAGCATCCGCTTGAGGACTTCTATGTGATCCTTCAGCAGAATGAACACATTCCAATCATATAAGTATAATTCCAAGAAATTATGTATAAATTCCTTGAACTTTGTTGCCACAACTTTGGAAAACACCACAAGCGCATTCTTCATTCCAAAGGGAATTACTATATACTAATAACTCCCCCACTTTGTCACGAAGGTAGTCTTGTGTTTGTCCTCCTATGCAATCTTTATCTAGTGGTACCTCGAGAATCCATATGTGAAATAAGAAGTCTCTTGGCCTCCTATGTTCTCCAGTACCTCATCTATGAATGGTGTTGGAATTGGGTCATTTAAACACACATAATTCAACTTCCTCAGATCCACGGAGATCATGATTCCCTCTACCTTCTTTTCCTACACTATTGTTGTAGTCTAGGAAAATTAGGAATTCATGCAAGAGAGAGACTACATTAGAACATACGTCATCACACACACATCCCAAGAAAAAAGGATATAAATGTGGGGAAGGAATTCCATTCCAAGTTTTTATTCCATCTTTTAGGGTTATTTATACAATAGGTAAATGGTTGGATTGGTTGCACCCGCTCCAACTAATCCTTTCTTAGTTACATTTACCACTTGTTACATATATTCTTACTTTATTACACATTATTATGTAGTATAATGTCTAATAAAATATATGTGATGACTATTAGGGACTAAGAGGCCCCCTCAACATCTCCCCCACACTCAATTACTTTCTCATCTCAAGACAGTGTGCAGATAATTGATGACCCATTACTCTTTAGCCTTTGTCTTCAATCTGGTAAATGTCTGTGCAGTCAATGAGTCTCACAATTATTTTCTCCCACCCAACAATGGTCCTCTTGATCCTGTTGTTGGACTTTTCTCTTGTGCCTTCGGAGTGGTGAATGGATATCCCTGGGATCATCTCGCACCTACACAAAACCTATGGTGGAATATCATACTTCAACCAACCTACCATTTCTTTGCTTTCTATATTTCGAGGTCACAACTCAATAACTATTCTTCAAATTTTATGTTAGCGGGTTCAATCAATCAAGTCGTTCTTCTGTCATCATATTTTCTTTTCAACATGTGTGTGTGTCTGTGTGTGTGTGTGTGAGAGAGAGAGAGAGAGATAGAGGATGTCTCTCTCTTGAATTCCTCTATCTGCAACCAAAATGATCATCATGAGTGCTTAATCTTTTGTTGCTTGTCAAACTTCTTTATGTATTGTTGTTAATCTTCTTATGTTGTCAGATCTTTTAGGAATGTATGGATTCTATAAATTAAGTTTTCATGACCGATAGTTTTTCTTCTACTCAGCTACAACTCTCTAACTTTTAATAGAATACAAAACACTTTTCCTTCACAGGGATTATACCGTCAACTAGGTATCGACTAATTCGGTGAGGAACTGATCTGGTCAGTTTAGTATCGACTTTTAACATTACATTATACATTACATATGGAGAGGATCACCTTCCTTATAGACTCACATTTAACCCTCTTTCTTCCTTCATCTTTATTTCAGAATTTCATCGACTAAACTCTTCATCAACTGGATATGTTAGTTGGGTCGTCTCTTCGTCAACTAGTTGGGTTGACTCTTCATATTTTTTTCGGTTTGATTATTTATCCTTTAGTCAGGTCAAAAACATTTGTATGTTAGAATGGTCGAAGTTGAAGGGAGAACTTGAAAAATTTTCAAGAAATAAAAGTCATACAATCCATGAACCAATTTTTGCATGTTGGATCAACAACTAGTCAACTTCGTAGACTTCTTTGTTTTCTCTACCAACAATCACCTTGTTGGACAGTCAGTTGAATTTTTTGACCACAAGCCTAGTCAATTTGAATCCACTGAACTACTTATCAAATCCCAACAACCACACTTCAAATTATTCGTACTGCGAAAGAAGTCAATGCACGTCCCTTTGGTGTATATAAAAATATATATATATGGTAAGTATAATAAATTAATGGGCATTGTTATCACACAGTTTTTAGTTAAGGTAAAGGACGGATCAAAGAATGACAAACAAGCATAACTGAGAGTATCCCACCAGTTTCACCTCAATGGGATAACTCTTTCTCTTTAGGGAGGTAAGGCCCAAGGGAGACGTCCCCGATGACCTGGGGTTTTCAAAAGGAAAAGGCTTATGGCTTAGTAATATTATTCCCCCTCACAAGTCAGCACCGACCAGAAAGTTTGGATTAATAGACAATAAAGATACGAGTAACCAAAAGTGTACCTACCCGAGACAAAGCAACAAAGAAACTATACATGTGAAAGCTTACTTGTTGGTTAGTACTTTATATAATCAATGACTTTCTGATAATAAAGAAATCGATAAACAATATTATTGTTGAATAAATTCAAAATTGTACAATGGAAATGATTACAATATCACTTCACAATAAATGCTAATGGCAATCAATGTAACAATATCAACACTTTAGAAACAACGCCTTAGCCAACCATTCAATTGCTTTAAGTATAAAATAATTGTTGCATCACGATGTTTATAGCATGAAAAGATGACGACATCATAGGGTTAGTAGGATTAATCTAGGCTAGGGTTAGTAAGAGTTAAAGGTTGTTCAAAGTTTACTTAGAAGTAGTTTGTGATCAAGGTACCCAATACAAGAGGTCTTAGATCAGTGTGCTACTAGGGCATATGAAGTCAAAATAGGCCGCAAAGGTTGAAGGGATAAATGATCATGAAATGACCAAAGAAAAGAGGGTTAAATGTTGAGGTGTTGCTAAGGCAAGGCCTCAACAATGAAACCCTAGGGGAGAAAGGCTCACCAAGGTGTAGAAACCCTAAGCCTTAGTGATTTCTCCTCCTTCTTTAGCTTATTGGCAAGATAAAATTGGCTAGCTTGAGTAATACATGAAATGGATAAGGAAAAGAGGGTTTAATGATGAATTGTTGCTATAGCAAGGCTTCATCAACAAAAACCCTAGGGAAAATGGATCACTAACATGTAGAAACCCTAGGCATTAGTGTGTTTTCTCCTTCCTTATCTCAAATACAAGATGAAAAATAGCTAGGCTAGAAGAATGTGGATAGAGTGTTGCTATGGAAAGGCTCTATCATACTTCAACAAATCAAATAGCTCTTAATCTTAGTAGGGACGTGAGCCAAGGGCCTTAGCATGTGCTTGTCACCTAGGGTTTGATTCAAAAAATTATAATAACAAATGCAAGTAAACAATACTATAACCATTCAATTAAGAAGTGTTGCAGAAATTCACTTACATAAACCAAGAAATCATGTAGCAAAACCCTAGTTGTAAACCTTCCACCAAGAGAAATGCCAAAAATGCCAAGAAAAGTCTTCCTTCAACAAGTGTGCTTAACTATTTTAGCCAAAACCATAGAATAGGGTGCAAATTTCAGACCTCACTAATGTGTGAGTGAAACATGATCCAAAAAATGGGAGTGAAAACCATCAATATATAGAATACCAATGACCTTTATTAAAATTTAGGTCATCAAAAGGCTGACAAGGCCAAAATACACAATAATATTGTTTTACATTAAATTGTCATAAATTAAACCCTAATCAAGCAAAATCAAGATGCCATGTCCCTTTTAGGGTGACTTTATCCCTTTCTAGGGAAAATGAAGCCTTTTGGAGAAAAACTTTAGCCCTCCTTGGGTTTCTCCAACCTGCCACATGTGCCAAACTGCCATGACTGTCTCCCAAAATGTCCATGAAGCTGGATGATGTCATGAGCCTCCTGGGTGATGTCATGGGCCTTCCAAGGCTAACATTCCAATGAAGAGGGCACAAACCCCCTAGGTAAGGCTCAGCCAAGGTGCCTCTGTGGAACATCCTCCTCTTCTCCAGTGCAAACCCCTTTGTTCTGTCTCTGGCCCCTATTGGGGTCTCAACATCCATCTGGTGGGATTTTCAACCCCATGGAGGTCTGAACTAATCATCTCCCCATGTGTATCTATCCAATGTGGTACCTGTTCATCGGGCATGATCCTGCACATCAACAACTACACTCTCCATGGGCTCATAAGTCACAGGGATCATAGCAATGTCAATCACATATCATCATCAATATTATTAAATATGTGCATAAAACCCCTTTTACCCCAGTCAAGTGCTCAAAGAAATTATACGAATCTGAAATACAATTTTGGATAAGGTGACACAACATCCTATTGAGCTAGTGTCCACTAGAAAAGGGATGTTTCCTGAAGGGATTAAATCCAAGTCATGTAAATGGGTGAGGTGGATAAGGGATGTCCTCACAAGGGGTGCATTAAAAGAAGGGAAATGCAGGGCTTATTTGTGGGTGCCTTTGTTGAAGGTGAGTTGCACCTATCCTGGATGCAAATGTTTCCAAGCCCATTCGTGCCTTTTATTGTTTATTTTTTATCACTTTTCCTTCAAGAATCTAATCAGGGGACACTGACCTGGCATGGTAATCAGCAGTGGAAATGTTACCCACAAGCATTTTCATGGAAATTAGAAGGCTGGCTCATGATGATACCCCCTTTCTCTTGTCCATGCAACAAAGAGACACTACCCTGGCGTAGTAACTAGCTGCTAGTAGTGTCATACCACTAGGTGCTCATGGACCTAATAGGTTGGATCGTGATGAAACTCCCTATCCTCTGACTAGGTATTTTTATATTATTTTATGGGTCCCTCTTGTTTCTTGCTGAAAATATTTTTACTGCTTTCTCAAGGATACCTGGGTGAAGCATATCGAGGTTTTATTTTAGTCCTTTATCTTTTGCCAGATTTCTTTTACCTTCTGGGCCTTTAACCCCTTCTTTCCACAAGGAAAGGCGCAACCCTTAAATTTTTGGCCAACCCAATGCCCAGACAAATGTAATGGGATGGGTGAGCGGGAAGCAAGATGAAAAAGTGGTAATATGACGGGAGTGAACGATGACTTTTCAGAAATCCCCCTAGTGGCAACCCAAAACCTGTGGCCACACTCTTACTAGGGAATCCTGTCATTTCCCCCAGACATGGTCAAGTGGACAAGTATAAGATTCAAGCATTTTTTAGAAACAAAAGGAATTAAATGCACATATTCAAAGTATTTGAGGATCAGGACATACCATGATACCCGGACTCATTACCTCATGAAGAAAGAACCATCTCTAATACAGGACAAAGCCAAAGGTGATGGATGTTGCTACTGCTGAAAAAGTGGAGGTGCTGAAAGGAAGAAAATATGGGCCCTCCAGGGCCATGCTCAAGTCAATCTGGCTCTCGGTACTCAATGTCTAGGACTTGTGGGCCAAGAGACATAATCTCCTAGTTATCACTAAAAGTGTTGGATAACAGGAACTTCTTTGACTATCAATTGCACCTTTTCAAGCACATAAATTAAAATTATTCTAGAATTTAGACCAATCGAACATTCTCTTTGGTGTGGGGATTCGACAGGTAGAAAAAATCTCATACACACTCACAAATTATACGTGGCACAAGTTAGCTATATTGTTTGCAAAATATTTTCTCAAATAATTCATGTGCGTCCATGTTTAACTTGGAAACTGTGGAAGCAATTTATATTAGCCAACTTGTCATCACATCCAAACTTGACAAATTTTCCATGCCACGCATTGAAAAAATGAATCGTTTCTTCTCAGGTGAAATCAAATGATTTCCACTTTCTTATCGACTCTTTATGGTTGAGTTGGTCGAAGTAACAACTATGAAGATCATTTTTTCATCGACCTTATATTTGGTCTCTTGTGGAAACTACTCCAATGCTACATAGATATGCCCTGGTCGACTGACAAGTGGTTCTTAAATGTGTTTCTTTCCTACAGTTTTCGTTTTCATTTTATGGGGATTGTGAAATGTGTTCCGGGTGCTCAAGGAACACAGGCCATCTTGACAAAGGTTGATCCAGATTTATGAGTAGAATGAAATGAAACCATATATTTATAATATTAATAAAAATACATAGTGAAAAATAATGGAGATATAGTAAAACTTGACTTGTATTAAATAAGAAATATGTTGAAAACTGTAAAATGCAGATTGAAAACAATCTTGCTAGAATGGTGGAAACTTATCTCTTAGAAGAGATGTGACAACTAAAATCATTCACAAGGCGATCAGTACAATGAGGCTCTGAAGGAATTTTTACAATATACATGAATTCCCAAACCCTAGAAATCCAAAAACCTAACGCTAGGAGATGAAGCACCAAAATTAATGTGGGCCTTGTTGGGGTAAGTTAGTACATCAAATTCTCGGGGTTGTAACTTTTGCATATGATTTCCTTTTAGGGCGCATGATAGCTTGTTGGAAATGTATTGACAAAGAGCTTCATTTTGGGGGATCAATCAGAGACTTTTAACTTTATTGAGGTTTCCTATCGTTAAAAAATGTTGTTTGGTCCCTCAAAATGTCCCAAGAAGATTGGGAATAAAAAAAATCCTAAAAATAGTAAGTTGCCAAAAAACCTATTTTGAGCCAGTTGGAAAAGGTGGGTGGAAACCGAGATCCTCCTCGATCAATCCTCTCCCCTTATGAAGCAATGGTCGCCATTGCGTTGAGTTTCCCCATCAGATGAGAAAATTTTTGCTAAATTTTTCCTTGGGTGAGCCACTTTCCTTGGTGCAGGAGATGCCCTTCTTTAACAACCCGATAAAGTTGGATCCTCTTCTTGCAATTTCCCTTGACCTATCTATCCAATATCCGTGTTAAGAAAATAGGATCATAGAGAAATAAAAAAATTAAATTAAAAAATAAAACACAACATATACAAAATACAACAGAGACACAAATATATGTGGTTCACCCAGTGTGGGATACATCCAACAAATAAATTGTCAGGTCCTTCATCTTTATTATCCAAAAAAATGAAGGGATACAACCTACAACACACCTGTTGTAACTTCCTCTTATTTCTCTCACAATATCCTCTCTCATAATATAATAATCACAATCATACACAACCGCAATAAAATTCCCTCATAAAAGATGGTTTCCTTCTAGGGAAAAAAACCCTAAACATAACTTCGACCATCATATTTGTTACCTTATAATGAACGATCTATATTAACTACAAAATTACAATATTTTACAAGGAAAATTTTCCCAATATTTCACTTTAGGGGTGCTTCCCTCGAATCCCCCGCTAGGGGGGGCTACAAAAATTGTCTCCAGCCCCCAGACCTGGACCCCCCTGGAAATAGTTGTGGGGGGGAAATCCTCCCCACACCCCCCATTAGGGAATGGGATCCAAGCATGGTTGAAACAAACCTCTGAATCAGGAAGATAATTAAGCTCCACAGCCAACAATATCCCACTTGGAGACTGGTCACAACAACTCCATTCTTTTTGTACCTGTTGGATTATACTCCACCTTGGGCCTCGCAAATTTCTCATCTTCACCTTCATTCTTGAAGACCAATTGAAACTGAGAAAGAACTTAGTTTATTCCTAGTTACTCCCTTTGTTAACATGTCTACATGATTCTGGCTAGTATGTATCTTTTCCAACATCAAATTTCTATCTTCCAAGACATATCGTATGAAGTGGTACCTGAGTTTTATATGCTTAGTCTTTGAATGGAAATTTGAGTTCTTTGCAGGATGAATGACACTCTCTCTATCACAGTACATACTTCTATTCTCCTTCTTCTTTCCCAATTCCTCCATAAACCTCTATAACCAAATCATCTCTTATTATTCTCTGTAGAAACAACATACTCCGCTTCCATTGTTGAAAGTGAAATACCTTTTGCAGTTTCAAAATCCAACTTACTATTGTTCCACCTAGAGTAAAAACATGCCTTGTGGTTCTCCTCTTACTGTCTTTATCACCTACCATATATGAATCAACATATTCATGTAGAACAATGTTTGAACCTCCAAAACATAATGCATGAGTAGAAGTACCTCTCAAATACCCGAGAGTCCACTTTATTGCCTCCCAATGTTCTTTACCTACATTATTCATATACCTTCTCACAACTCCCACTACATGTGCAATATTTTGTCTTTTGCAAACCATTGCATACATCAAGAAGCCAATTGTTGATGAATAAGGGACATTGCACATGTATTATATCTCCTCCTGTGTCTTGGGACACATTTCCTTAGTTAATTTGAATGACTGGCCAAAGGTGTACTAGTTGGTTTTTCTTTCTACATTCTAAACCTATTTAATACCTTCTCTATGTACTCACCCTGAGACAATGTCAATTTGCAATTTTTCCTGACTCTTTTTATTATCATACCAAGGATATTCTTTGCAACACCTAAATGCTTCATTTCAAATGAATTAGCTAATTTCTTCTTGAGCACATTTATATCCTACATATTAAACCCTACAACAAGCATGTCATGTACATACAATATCAAGATAATATAGCTTCCATTTTCTAGCCTTTTAAAATAAAAACAGTGATCAGAATGACATCTACTATAACCTTGTTCTATCATAAAACTGTCAAACTTCAAATACCATTGTCTTGGATCTTTCTTTGAGACATATAAGCTCTTCTTCAACTTGTATACCAAATTTTTCTTTCCTTTGACCTCATACCCTTGTCGTTGCTGCATATAAATCTCTTCCTCCAAATCCCCATGGAGAATAGTTGTTTTTACATCTAACCATTCAAGATGCAAATATTTTACTGCCACAAGACTTAAAATAGTCTTAGTTGAATTCATTTTAACAATAGGAGAAAATATTTCATCAAAATCTATACCTTTCTTTTGTGAAAACCCCTATACAATAAGTCTATCCTTGTACCACTTTTTGCCTCCATCTTCTTCCTTAAACCTGTAAACCCATTTATTATGCAATGTTTTTATTCCTACATGTAACTGAACTAAGTACCAAGTCTATTTATTTACCAAGGAATCCATTTCCTATTTTCTGCCTTGCTCTCACATCCTATTAGTGTCTACCTGCATTGTCTCTTCATAAATTTCTGGTTCACCAGAATCAGTAAAAAATAAATAGTACAATGAAGGAGAGTATCATTCAGGGGGTCTACTTAATCTGCTAGATCTTCTAACAACACTTGTAGGAGTTTGAGGTACATGTTGCTCCTATTGTTTTACATTTTGATTTTTTGGTACCTTTGGAATTTCTTTTTCAGTGATCTCATCAAGCACTATGTATTCTGGTTTTTATTTTTCTTGTTTCTTTCGCTACAACTGATCTTTGTACATGACCTTATCATTGAATATGACATCTCTACTCCTAATGATTTTGTTATTTTCATAATCCCATAAGTGATAACAAAAATCATTAACACCGTACACAATAAAGGTACTCTTCTTGGATTTTCCTCAAGCTTTGTTCTATTTTCTTTATCAATATGAACAAATGCTTCACAACCCAAAGTCTTCAAAAAAGAATAGTTTACCTTTTTCCCTGTCCATGCCTCTTCTATATTCCACCATCCAAAGAGCTTGAAGGTCCTCTATTTATTAAGTAAACAACAATATATACAACATCTCCCTAGAACTATAAGGGAAACCCAACATACAATATCATACTCCTTGCATGCTCCATGATTGTCTTGTTCATCATTTCTGACACACCATTTTATTCTGGTGTTCATGGAACTGTTTTCTCTCTACGAATTCCATGGCATGAAAAATAATCATCAAATGCCTTACTGCAATATTCACCAATATTTTTCTTTTCTCATTCTCAACCAAATCTTTCCATTTCTTAAAAGTATCAAAAACATCATATTTTTGTCGAATTCAATAAACCCAAGTTTTTCTGGTTGCATCATCAATAATAGTAAAATAATAACCAGAGCCACCAAGAGATGATACCTGATTTGGTCCCCATACATATGTATGCACAAGCTATAACCTTTCACTCTTCTTTTCTTTTCCAACTCTGAGAAATCTAACTCTCTTATGTTTTCCATAAACACAGTGCTCACAGAAATTCAAATCAATTTGTTTAAGATCTAGAAACAAATTTCTTTTGTGAAGTATCTGCATCCTCTTCTCACTCATGTGTCTAAGCCTATGATGCCACAGTTTTTTATCCACTCTTGTAGAATCTAAAGAGATAGAAGAATCAATATTACCAGTACATAAACACAATGTACCTACCTTCTCTCCTTTTGTTATCACCAGTGATCCTTTGGTGACCTTCCACGACTTACATGTAAATATGGATATACAACCTTCACTTGTCAACTTCCCTGTTGAAATTAGATTTTTCCTTAGATTTGGAACATGTCTTACCTCTTTCAACAATCATTTGTTTCCATTCTTTTTCTTTATTTGTACCTTTCCCATTCAAACAATTTTGCATGATGCATCATCACGCAAATGAACCTGCCCAAAATCACCTTGAGAATAATCTAGAAAATGGTTCCTATGGGTTGTGGCATGAAATGAAGCCCCTGAATATACTACCCAAGACTTAGAAATACTATCTATGGAAATAATCAAAGCATCTTGTAACACATCACCTTTTACATTTTCTTCCTGATTTTTCTCCTGTTGTCCATCTCTTTGTTCCTTTGGAGCTCTGCAGTGTTTCTTTAGATATCCTTTCTTCCCACAATTCCAACACTCTATCTTTCCCAGTCTATAATTAGATCTTCCCTTTCTATAATTCTCGTAGTTCCCTGAGCCATTTCCTCTATCCTTTTGTCTTCCCATGTTCTCCATGTTTAATGCATTACCTGATGTCTCACCTATTCTTTTCCATCACATTTTCTCGCTCATGATAACACCAATAACATCATCAAATTTTAGAGTGTTTGAACCAGATACGTAGTTACTTATAGCCATGAACAATCCATTCCAACTTTCTAGAAATGAGCAAAAGATTAGAAGAGCCCCGACCTCATCATCAAAGTCCACTTTTACAGAACTTAGCTTATTAGTAATCGTATTAAATTCATTTAAATGATCTGCAAGAGACCCACCTTCTGACATATTTATATTAAATAATCGCTTCATTATAAATACCTTATTGGACCCCAATGATTTTTCATATAGTTTAGCCAATGTATCCATCAACTCCTTCGCTGTCTTTTCTTTCGAAATATTGAAATCCATCGATGCTGCTAGGCTCAGTTATATCATTCCTAGTGCCTTTCTGTCAAGAACCTTCCATTCTTCGTCCTTCATGGCTGTCGACTTCTTTTCTATTCCACCCAATGGTAGGAATAGATCATTATGATATAAATAATATTCCATCTACATCTTCCAAAACTCGTAGTTTTATCCATTAAATTTCTTGACCCAAACTTTCCATCTTTCGCCATTGCACCCACTCGAACCAGGAACCCTCTTTTTGGGCAATTTACATTTCTCTTTGATACCAATTGTTAGAAAAACATGATCGCAAAGAAATAAAATAAAAAAAATGAAAAAATAAAAAGCAACAGAAACACAATACAATATATACACAGATATACGTGGTTCACCCAGTGTGGGACACGTCCACCATAGAAAATTCCAGGTCTTTCCTCTTTATTATCCAGGAAAATGAAGGGATACAACCTACAACACACCCATTGTAACTTCCTCTTATTTCTCTCACAGTCTTCTGTCTTAGAATACAATAATCACAATCCTACACAGCCACAATACAATTACCTAATAAAAGAGGGTTTCCTTCTAGGGAAACAAAACCTAAAAATAACTTATATCATCAAATCTGCGACCTTATAATGAACAATCCATATTGACTATGAAATTACAATATTTTACAAGGCAATTTTTCCCAATATTTCACTTTGGGGGTGATGCCCCTAAATCCCCCTTTAGAGGGTGTGAAAACAAATTCGTCGCCCCCCTAGACCCCCATGGTGATATTTGTGGGGGGGAAAGCCCCCACACACCCCTGGTTAGGGAATGGGGTCCAATCATGGTTGAAACAAACCTATGAACCAGGAAGATAATCAGGCTCCAAAACCAACAATTTGATCAGTGGATTCTTGTTCCATGCAGTCAGAGTTGAGCTATGTTGGTGTTAATAGTTATTATATCTCTGATGTGTCCAATAATGGTGGAAAATAAGGCCGAAGGAGGTCCACATTGAACACTTGGTCCAAACCAAGGAAGGTGGGAAGGTTTATATCGAAGACATTGTCACCCACAACCTTGGTGATGGTGTAAGGTCCATAACAGAGATCTCCTTCTCCTATTTCCTACTGTGTATGGGCATTATTATCCTTTTGTTCTCCTCCATTTCCTACCTCTATGTGGTCCTGCTCCTATGTTGAAGGATTTGAAATAGTGTTCTTATACATTGGATTTCTAATTGTGGCACTACCCCCTGTTTCCTTCATGCGCTCTATTTCCTTCCTTCTATTCGCTGTTGGGCGGTTTGACTTCTGCGATGGGACAAATTCTTCTTGTTTCTTACCTTTTGATTCCTTCTTCAAAGTTACTGGAACTTTCCATTCTTCAGGCCAATATTTCATGGACCACTGCACTTATTCTCCTTTCACACAGTACCTCAAGTGTATCCATTCCTTCCTAGGATCCCTTTTGGCCTTGATCCACATGTTGTGTTTGGAAGCCTTAAAATTAGCTATCCTTTGATGATCTTCCACCACTTCTAGTGTTATCGTCCATGTATTGGTTATCTTTTCCTACATTTCTTCATAATACATATCAAATATATTAGCATTTTCATTCCTTTGTTTTTTGTCTAAAGTGTGCCATAATGTCGTATACTTTGTTGCACGACACTTTGATGTCCTTSGCTAAAATTCGTTGTACTTGGGTTCTCCCCAACCTACCAGTGATACTAGTATTATCAACCATGCATAATGGAAATTTTTTCCAATATAATGTGCATTCTTGTAGTCATCCAAAAATAAATTCAGTAAATATGGGGTCCATCTTAGTAGAGTCCCCTTCGTGAACTGCAYGACTATTGCTAAAACTCATGCATGTGCTTCTTCCTTGTCACATTTCCTTAAAATTTTACAAGCCATCAAATTTGTCACCAACCTCATCACTGGTTCATTGATTCTGTTAATTATGATTTCCCGAAAACCTCTCTCAATTCCATATTTCTTCTTCATMTCTTTTGTCAAGGATTTATCCTCAGTCTTGTCATACAAATATTGTTATCGATTTTCTCCATCTGTTGGAAAACCTATGATTTCTGCAATTAAATTTACATCTATTGATACCATCATGTCCATCCATAAGATACCTCCATGCACTAGTGCCAATAGTTTCTTAACACATGCATTTACATATTTACTCTCTCGAAGTGGGGAATTTCCAACAGGTTCATGATACCTGTGTTATACAATCCTGCAACCCACTATTTGGGCTCAAAAATGGGAACCCCTAATGGAACTAATCCTTTGCTCTCCATATAGACTTGTGGCGTGAACTCAAGAAACTTGTCCTTGTATTATACATCATGGTACACATACTTCAATTTATCCACACATCCTAATATTCCATGAAGGATCGTGACTCCTTCAGGTATGCGCGATAGTGTCAATGCTACTTCTTTTTGTTTGCACAATGATCTTTGTACTGTCTATTTTCCCTTTATATTTTATGTCATTTTTTATGGCCCTGCTTCTTGGTACTTCTTCTTGGTGTACATCCTCATATTCTTCTACATATGAACTTTGCTTGTCTATAACATCCTCCACCTGCCATTGTTCTTCTTATTGTTTCATTGGTTCTGCTACAGTTTGTTGCATTTCTTCAGTCTGTACTCCGAGCTCATCTGAATCTATTCTTTCATTGTCTTCCTCATTCATCTATTGTGCCTCTCTTATACCAAGTTTTTTCTTAGGAGTTTTCTCTGTGCTATGGTTTTTTATGTCTTTCTTTGAATCGATGTCCATTCCCTTTGCCGCCAAAATTTATTGTTCTTGTCCCTCCACAATCGTTTGGCTAACTGGTTTGATAAATGGGGAAGGAATGGAATCCACATCCACCACTCCTTCCGGTTGAATAGGGTTTGCTTCTTTAGAAGCTTCTTACTCCTGTAGATACCTCATGGCACTGCGTGTTTTCTTTGCATTCTGAATGGGATCTCCAACCTTTGGTGGTTCCATTCTGTTGAATATTGAAAGAGTTGATCTAGATCTTCATTGAACCACTTTGAAATCACCTGCTCATAGTATGTTTTCTCTCCTTAGATATTCTTTGCACAAAGTCAAAATGAATTTTATCGTGCAATATTTCACCTTTTATAGGTCCTATCATAAATTCTCTGTTGTGCCCCACTTTTCTGATCACTGGTTTTCCTCTTTCTGGTCGTTCTCTGTCTTGACGCACTACTTTTTCTGTCTAGTCACATTTCTCTAGAACGCATTATATTCTTGTTATTTCATGGCACTTACTATATTTTTCACGCTATATCTTTGAACTACCTGTCTACCACTTGTCTATCTACTACATATTTTTGTTTTTTTGTTTTTTTTCCAAAAAACTATTTCTTCTTTTTCTCTTTTAAATCCTACTATATACACTATGTACAACTCTAAACTTCTACACTGCAACTATTGAGGGTTACTGATTCAACTATCCCTATGCAGTTTCAATCGACTTCCATTCAACAATCCTTGAATCTGCTTTCCTGCTAAATCTTGTAGCTTCAAAACACCTCCATCTGTGACAGAATTTATCTCATATGGCCCTAGCCAATGCATCCTAAATTTTCTTGGGTGTTGTAAGTACTTCCTGACATAGAGAAGAACTATATTTCCTTCCTTAAAATTTTTCCTCTTGATATGTCTATCATAACTAGCTTTGTCCTTTGATTTCTTTACTTCTTGATGGAAACCAACCATAATCATGTCCACTTCTAATTCCATTAGTTGATCCAATCTTTCATGCACTCTGCCTCTTTTTGTCATGTTTGTAATGGCTGCAATGTGCAGACTACATATCAAGTATTCCAAAGGGCCCCCTCCTTCCTGACCATACACCAATATGAAAAGTGTATTACCTGTTAGTTTCTTTCATGTAGTTCTATAGGCCCATAATACTGTTGGTATCTTAAAATCCCAATCATCCATGTTTACATTACAAATCTTGGTTAAGGCATTCTCCAATATCGTATTAAATGCTTCCATTGTTCCATTAGCCTAAGGATGTTAAAGAGTTCTCTTATGATGGTGTATCTCAAATTCTTCAGTCATTTTATGGATGGTACTATTGATAAAATGAGTCCCCTGATTACTCATCAAAATTCCAGAGCATCCAAATATTGTAATTACTTGTTCAAACAAGAAATGTGTTGCAGTATCTATGGTGCAATATTTTACTTCTACTGCTTCATCCCATCTGGTTAAATATTATGTCACTGTAATGATATACCTTGCTCCTAATATTCTAGATGTTGCATTCATTGGTCCTACATAGTCTACTTCCCATTTATCAAACACTTTAAGAGTAACCTAAGGTTTTAAGGGAATCTCATCCCTCCTAGATGGATTTCCTACCCTCTGATACACATCACAATTCTAGCAATACTACTTTGCATACTTCGAAATTGTTGGCCAACATAGTCCTACACACAATATTCTTCCCTGCATAATGTTCTCCAGTTATTCTATTAATATGATAGGATATTCATGTTCCATGACACAACTCCTTATAATATTGTTTGCACCTAGTTTATACAAGTGTCCTACAATAAGTTGGTAATCTATAGCTCTAACCACCAAATTCTTCTTCTATGCAGTATTATATTCCTTTGGGGCAAATCTTGTACTAAAAAATTCAGCAATATCATCAAATTATTCATTAGCAATCTGTACTGAAAAGAGTTGTGCATCAGGAAAATTATCCTCCAAGTTGCTTGGTTCCTCTCCATTAGTTATCCTAGAAAAATGATCTTGCCCTGCATTTAATCTTCTAGGTTTCACAACTACTTCAAAATCAAATTATTAAAATAACAACATCCATATACATATTCTCCCCCCCAACACTGGCTTGTTGACAAAGTATCTGAGAGTAGAGTTATCTATGAACATTTTAAAATGTTGGCCTAACAAATAATGTCTGAAGTTCTGCAATGCATATGCCATATCCAAACCTTCTCTCTCTATTGTATTATAATTCTTCTCTGAATAAGAGAGTTTTTCGCTTGCAAAAGCTATTGGGCGATCTATATCACCTTCTCTTGGCTTTGTTAATACTACTCCAAGTGGTATTGAAGAGACATCCACATGAGCATGGAACTCTTTTAACCAATCTGGAAACACCAAAATTGGTGTTGTCACCATGTTCTCCTTCAAGAGATCCAAACTTTGTTAGCACTCATCATTCCACTGAAACTTTATATCTTTCTTTAACAAATTTTCCATTCGCACGATAATCTTTGCATAGCCCCTTATGAATTTCCTATAGTATCCTATATGACCAACTGTAGCTCTTAATTTTCACACTGATATAGGTGGTGGTAAATTAACAATGACAAAAATATTTGCAGGATCAACCAACATACCCTGTTTACACACCACATGCCTTAGCAAAATTCCAAATGGTGCATTGAATATGCATTTCTTAATATTCAAGGAAATTTGACACTGTCTACACTTGTGTAGCATCAATCTTAACACTTCAACATGATCTTTCAATAAGTTAAATATTGTCCAATCATCTGGATAAACTTCCAAAATTTTATGTATAAAGTCTTTAAATGCAGCTACGACTACTCTTGAAAAAATAGGAGGGGCATTCTTCAATATAAAAGGCATCACTATGTAATTATATGACTATTGAAACACACACTCACACTGAGAGGGGGGGTGAATCAATGTATGGAACTTTTGACTACTTTTCACACTTTCATAGATTAACTACATTAATTGAATAAGATATATGCAGTTCAATAAATTATTCATAAACATGTATAACACAAACTGTATGAAGTAGATAAAATATCATTGTTTTATTTATTTAACTTGAATGAATACAAATAAAGTCAATCATTTAATCTTCAACTTCAACTAAATATGAGAGATCCAACTCTATGATACAAGACCCAGCTTGTAGTTCTCAGATCCAACTGAGAAATGAGGAATCAAACTCTCATAAAAAGACCCGGGTTGTTGATCTCAGATACAACTGAAATGTGAGGAATCAATCCTCATGACAAGACTCATCTTGTAAACAGGAAACAACATGATAGAATGAACTTTCATTCAATCCATATATATATATATATATATATATATATATCAAAACACCTTTTTCCCTTCATATTCCTTTACTTATATAGTCCTCCAAAGGGTGCCACTTTGAAACAATGTGTCCTTTTGGAATGAAACATTGCAACCCTTCATTTAATTAACACAAATGGTAACTTTTATTAATTGATTTTCGTAAACCAATTTAGATGGCGATTTTAGTATGAATATTCTTGAGTGATGGAACCAAATTTTGAAATTCCATGACATGGTTTTTTTTTGTAGAAAATGCCCAGTTAGTTGACTATGGGAGATTTCACCAAAACGTGTGCGAGGTGGCTGGTAAATGTGATTCTTTGAAGGAAAATTTCCCATATTTTTCTTTCGTTGTTGAATGCCAAATCGACTTCAGTACATATTATCTTTTCATGAATTTCTAAATCGACCTCCAGATATCTCCTTTGTTGGTGATTATTTAAACTCAACTTGTAAACATTTTACTTGATTGTTGTATTAAAATTGGTCCCCTGTTATATACTAGTTAGTAAATATTTGACTTGGTCTCACCCTTTTTCATATTTTCTTCCTCATTCAATCGATAAACATATTTTTGGTCGACTCAACTAGGACAAATTTCGACTTGAGTATTTCAATTCTAGTTGACCCATCTTGCTTCATCCTCGACCTGAATTGTATTTTAGTTTACTTTGACTTTGAACTTTAGGTTACTTCTTTCTTGGACTGACTTGACTTGGAAGAAAACTGACTTTAGAAATTTGAATTTGGTCGACCTGTATTTCCTGACTCAATTTTTCTGTGACTTCGACCTTCAGTGAGATGAATTGTCTTTGATTCATCTTGAAATAGATTGACTTCTCTTCTCCAACCTTCATCAATTTCCAGGCTTGCAGTCGATCGACTTGTCTTCGAATAATCTTGTAGTCGATTGACTTCTATATAGTCGACCTTATTGTTGTTTGAATCGACTTGAATTGTGACTTGAGGGTGTCAATGATTCCCCACCAAACATCCACCATTGACTTTTGTCTCATCTCTGGACTCTTCTTCAATTGATATTTTCTGAATCACTTTTAATGAATCATGTCTTATTAACTTCTTTATTTGTGATTTTTATGGATCCATATTGGATTATCCATTTACCCTTTTTATCTGTAAAGTTTCTTCGCAGTTTATTCTTTTGTGCATGGATGTTAATGACACAATCTCAACCTTATACAATATAGGATGAGTGTATCAAGCTCATACAATATGAGTCAATATTATATTTATAATGATATTCAAGTCACCTTCATAACATTATGTCCAGTATTGACAATGCTTGACATTCAAGTCACCTTCATAACATTATGTCCAATATTGACAATGCTTGATATTAAAATCGCATTCATAACAATATGTACAATATTGACAGTTCTTCTCAAACCAATCAATCAATGATACTTCGCCTATTTATTAAGGTTAATGTCATTGACAACCAAATTTCCAACAATGACCTCAATTATGTGGCAAATGTACTCTTATGACGATCCTCTAGTGCTATTTTGATCTGGTGATACCTTGAAAATCCATAAGTGAATGAGTATGGTTCTTGTCCTCCTACATTCTTCAATACCTCATATGTGAATGAAGTAGGGAAGGGATCATGCATACAGTCATCATTCAACTTCTTCAATTATACATAGATCCTTATTCCCCCTTGCTTTCTTATCTTGTACTACCATAAGGATAATCCACTCAGATTATCCAACGGGTTCTATTATACTAGCCTCTAACATATTATCAATATGTAATGTCCCCCACCTCTTGAACGAGAGGTGATGAGGAGACTCAGTGGCCTGGAAACCCCCACTAGGTCATAGTCTCACACTGAGGGGGAAAGTCAACTAAGCTAAAGTTATATTTTTAAGTTGACTTAAGAAATAAAAAGGATAAAAGGAGTAAAATATAAATCAACAGAAGAATAGAAGCTAACATTGGGAGTTAACCTAACTCAACAGAGAATTAGAAGGAAAAGTATAAGTAAGAGGCTGGGGTGCACCTATTAGTCATTCTGAATTTAGTATATTGCTTGTTATTTCTCTTGACCATTCAGTTTGGGGGTTTTCCTGTACAAACCCTTGTGAGCAACTCAGTGGTGAAATACCCACTCACCTTGTTCCACAGCTTGGTATCGGGGATGAAAGATTCCTCCACACCATTCTACTCTCAACATATTTTCATCTAGCGCTTCAGAAGGTAGCAGGGACATATTGTTCTTGTGTTTTTAGCAAGGGTGCACCATCATCTAGAGGAAGGTTCAATCCAGCTTATCAGGAGAGCTTGTGGCCATTCCGACAATTGGGTTTTATTTTCAAGGGCACTACCGTCATTTTGAGGGTTTTTCTGGAGAGTTATCACCATCAGATATTTAGCTTCAGAGTGGGACATCTTGGAGGCTACACTTGGAATCTGAGTATGAAACTTCTCCTACAGGGTTCTCATAGCCCGATCTACATTCCTGGGGAGTTTCAGGGCATTTAGAGGCTTTTCTCATCAGGGCCAAATTACCTAGGGTTCCAGGCATCCAGGAGGGCACAACTTCAGTAGAAGATTCAGAGTTTGGAGGAGTTTTCCTTGGACGTTCAGCCTGAGATTTTAGGAGGGTGTTCCCATCATCCTGATCTATCATTTGGCTGAGTTTGGACTCATTTGAAGTCTTCCTTCAGTGGGATCAATTTATTGAGGGTTTCAGTCTTCTATTGGGGCATGGCATTCTTCAGCTAGAGGGTTTGGTAGTCAAATCTGCTTGTATTGATCTTCATTTCTTATTCAGCCTTTGGAGGCTCGTTTTTTATCGGCAGATCATTTTGTAGCAACTCATATCTATTGTCTATCCAGCCATCTGAGGATTGTTCCATATTGGTTGTCTATTGTATTGGTTCCATATTGCTCATAATAAAAGGTCAGGTCTTTTCTTGTGCTTCTATATCTTGAATGTATTGTGATCTTCATGTGTTGGATGAATCTTGTATGAATGCACTTAATAACTGGATAACTCAACAAACACCTGCACATCAATGAATCAGTAGTAGTTAGTGATTCCAAGTGAAAAATTTGGCTTGGGATCATTGCAATGGTATCAGAGCTTCGATCCTCCAAACCTATGGAGGGATCGACACATGTAGAGGTACAGTGGAATCTTTATGGGTAGGAGGAAGAAACCCAGCCGTGAAATAGAGGCCGAAATGGAAGGGTCAAGGGATGATTGTGAGCCTCAAGGCTTGGCCTTCTTAGCAGCCGAATTTGATAAGTTCCATCAAACCATAAACCGCACAGAAAGCACGTTGGTCCAACACTTAGATGAGTACCAGGAAACCAGCAGAAGGGGACATGCTAAAATTTCTGAAACTTTGAAGAAGGTTGACGAGAACCTATAGCTGATGAACAAGAATCAATCCCAGATAACTGAACTTCTGATGCAAGTAACCCATCAAGGGAAGGACCCTGATACATATGGAAATAAGGAGGCCGGTGGATCCGATGGAGTCCATGAGGAGATCAGATATAACTTGGAGAAATCCCCCAGATCCGAAGGAAGTCTTGGAGGTGGCACGTCCCAAAGTCAGATGGGTAGCAGGGTCAATCCTAGTCCATACATGCCCATGTTCATAGATGAACAACCAGGCCAACATTTAGGTAGTAGAGCTAACCCTAGAACGTACATGCCCACATTCACAGATGAGCAAGGGAAACAGAAACAGGTTGAAGACTTTGTGGAACAATTGGCGAGGAGTACCAAGGAGTATTACAGTTTGGATATGAGGGTCCAAAGACAGATGTCCCTAGATTAGTATTGCCAACTCAGGTTCAAAAATCAACCTAGGACGAACCACAGGGGAAGTTTTGAGTTTGAACGAAGAGCAGGGAATATAGAGATTCCATACTTTGATGGTACGGCCAAGATGACAGCACAATCTTGGGTGAAAAAGTTGGATACCTACTTGCAGCTCAACCCCATGAAGGAAATGGAGGCCATCAAGTTTTCCACTATGTACTTGGATGGAAAGGCTCATGACTGGTGGTATCATGGACTCACCACACTCAGCCATAATCAGATTGTGTCCTATACATAATTCACTTAGAGGCTCATTGATATATTTGATCAAGGAGATCCTGAGCTACATTTTTCGGGAGCTCACCCAACTCAAGAAAACAGGTACAACTGAGGCATATATTGATGAATTTCAGAGGTTGGAAGTGATGGTGAAAGATATTTCCCTGACCAAGCTCATGATGCTTTTCACAGAAGGGTTGATGGAACCCTTGAAGGGTTGGGTAAAGGCTTTCAAGCCTACCAACCTACAGGAGGCCATTTGGAAGACGAGGGATTTGGGTCCAGCTACTAAACCTAAATTCATACCCAGACCACCTCTTAACAATGGTGGAAGAGATCAAAGGCCTCCATTGAACCCGAGAGGATGTGACCCAAGGGGCCTTGACAAGGGCCATGGTAGAGTGGATGAAAACACTAGGAGGGAATTGAGAAGGAAGCAAGTGTGCTTCACTTGCAAAGAACCATGGAACCTAGCACACAAATGCATGGGTCATGGTCAAGTGCATTACATTGAGGTCACCTCAGACAATGAGGAGGAAGAGGAGATCGGCCAAATACAGAACATGGAGGCTGATACCATTGAGACAGAGGAGGAGAAGATCACAGGACGTGACAGTATGGCCACCTTGGCATCTATCAGTGGAGTGCCAAAGTATAACACCTTCCGATTGAGGGGGGTCTTGTAGGGATAGAGGGTTTCGGTTTTGATTGACGGAGGAGATTCCCACAACTTCATTGATTCCACATTATTGAAAAGGAGGCACATACCCACAGTATAATTTGAAGGATTCAAGGTGGAGGTAGCAGGTGGAAGCACTATGCCCTGCGACAGATACATTTCGGGCATGAAGTTTACCTTGGGTAGACATGAGCTGAAATAGGACGTCTATGTCATGGACCTTCTGGATACCAACATCATCCTAGGGGTTCAGTGGCTCAGCACATTGGGTCCTATCACCACCAACTACAAAACTATGGAAATGTCATTCACAGAGGAGGGTGGACGAAAGGTAGTGCTTCGGGGCATGACAGGGAATGCTACAAAGGTAGTCACGACCAAGAGGATGGAGGCCATCTTCTGAAGAGATGAGATATTATATGCAACCAAATACAGGGTTGTGACACATATGGATGAATAGGGAAAGGTTCTCTACACCCCAGAGATCAAAGAAATCCTTGACAGGCACCACAAGGTGTTTGGGCCTATTCCTCCAGGGGTACCATCAGATAGGGGGTTTGAGCACATTATTGAGCTAGAGGAAGGGGCCAAACCAGTTATCACCACACCATACAGACATCCCAAGAAGTAGAAAGATGAGATAGAGAAGGCCATCAAGGAACTTCTAAACATGGGGCACATCAGGCCCAACAGTAGCCCTTTTGCTTCTTCAGTAGTGCCGGTGAAGAAGAAATATGGCACTATGAGGATGTGCATTGAATTTAGAAATTTGAATAAAAGGACCATCAAAAATAGGTATCTAATACCAAGGATTGATGAACTGTTGGACGAATTGCATGGGGCCATCTACTTCACTAAGATTGACCTTCGCTCTGGTTACCATCAGATCAAGATGAGGGAGGAAGACATCTCAAAAACAGTTTTTAGATTTCATTACGGCCATTATGAGTTTTTGGTGATGCCCTTTGGCTTAACCAATGCCCCTACTACATTCCAATCATGTATGAACCATGTGTTCAATAAGCAGCTAAGGAAGTACCTGCTAGTATTTTTTGATGACTTGCTTATCTCAGGCATGTGGATCAGATTTTGTCAATCATGGAGGAATAGTCACTGTATGCTAAGGAGTCCAAATGTGAGTTTGGAATGATAGAGGTCCTCTATTTAGGACACATCATCCGGGCAAAGGGGGTACAGGTACATCAGGAGAAAATGCAAGCCATCATGAAATGGCCTACTTCTAAGACACTCACAGAATTGAGAGGATTTCTGGGTATGTGCACGTATTACAGGAAGTTTGTCAAAGGATTTTCTCAGCTGTGTGTTCCTTTGACTGATTTGACTAAGAAAGGATCTTTCAAGTGGGACGAGGAGGCTCAAATAATGATGGACAACATGAAGGAAGTGATGAGTACATGCCCAGTCTTAGCCCTTCCAGATTTTAGTCTCCCTTTTACCTTGGAGTGTGATGCCTTCGGGGAAGGAATAGGGGCCATACTGATGCAGAAGAGGCACCCTCTTGCCTATGAGAGTCAGAAACTCAGGGGTCTCAAGCTACTCTACATCATTTATGACAAAGAAATTTTGGCTATCATGCATGGACTAGCCAAATTTCAGAAATACTTGGTTGGTGCCCAGTTTGTGGTCAAGTCAGATCATAACAGTCTCAAATATCTATTAGAGAAGAAGGATTTGAATGAGAGGTAGCAGAAATGGGTAAGCATAATATAAGACTATGACTTTGACATTGAATTTGTCAAAGGGAAGAACAACGTGGTGGCTGATGAGTTATCTAGGAGGCCATCCATCTTTTCCATGACTGGGATGTCAGTTGACTTGAAAGACTATATGGTGATGGAGTATGCAAAAGATCAGTTTGCATGCCAACTATTGGATGGGGAGATACAAAATGATAATTTCAAGGTTATGGATAATCTCATCCACTATAAGGACCGTATATTTTTGGTTCCTGAATCGGCCTTCAAGGCTAAGATATTACAGGCATACCATGATGCACCAATGGCAGATCATCAAGGAATCAACAAGACATATAGGCAGGTGAGAGAGAGGTTATCATGGAAGGGCCTTTAGGAGGATGTGATTAAACACATCAAGGAGTGTACTACATGTCAGGATAACAAAGATGAGCACACACACCTAGCAGGATTACTACAACCCCTACCCATTCCGGAGCACAAATGGGAGAGCATATCCATGGATTTCATCACCGGGATGCCAAAGACACAAGGGAAGGACTGCATATTTGTAGTAGTGGAAAGGTTGACAAAGTTCACACACTTCTTCACCATATCCATTGACTTCAGTGCAGCACAGGTGGCCGAACTGTTCTTCAGGGAAATCTTCAGGTTGCACGACCTACCCAAGACCATTGTCAGTGACAGGGATAGCAGGTTCATGAGTACATTCTGGCAGGAATTATTTAGGTTGGTTGGTACAGAATTGACCCCTAGCACTAGCTATCACCCTCAGATAGACGAACATACAGAAATCGTCAACAAGTGGGTGGAAGGCTACCTCAAAAATTATGTGGCAGGACAATAGAAAGCATGGTCTAGATGGTTGCACTTGGGAGAGTACTGCTACAACACCACCCAGCATACGTCCATAGGCATGTCACCATTCAGGGCCTTGTATGGCTATGATCCTCTATCCTTTGGGGAGATTGCTTTTGGTGACATCAGGGCATCTATGGTACAGGATTGGATATAGCAGTGCCAAGACATTCTCAGGGAGTTGAAGGATCATCTATAGAGAGCACAGAACCAGCAAAAGGTCCAAGCAGACAAGCATAGAGTGGATCATACTTTTGAGGTTGGGGATCTAGTCTACTTAAGACTCCAACCATATAGGCAGGCTTCCATAAAAAGGAGCGCAGCAGACAAACTACAGCCATGTTTCTTTGGACCCTACAGAGTTAGCATAAAGATAGGGGGTGTAGCTTACGAGTTGGAGCTTCCACCGGGTAGCAAAATACATAATGTTTTCCATGTCTCCTACCTTAAGAAATCTCTCGGCCAACACATCAGACCCATTGAGGTACTACCTCCCCTGGATGAGAAAGGACAACTTGTTTTGATTATGGAGGAGATATTAGAGGCTTGAGAGAAAAGGCTCAGAAATCGAAGCATCAAAGAGTACCTGATCAAATGGAAGGATTTACCCATTGAGGATTCCACATGGGAAGAGGAGCACATGGTAAGAGAACCAGGTTTCGAATTGCTTGAGTACAAGCAATTTCAAGCAGGGGAGACTGTAATGTCCCCCATCTCTTGATAGAGAGGTGATGAGGAGACTCAGTGGCCTGGTCACCCCCACTAGGTCATAGTCTCACACTGAAGGGGAAAGTCAACTAAAATAAATTTATGTTTTTAAGTTGACTTAAGAAAGAAAAGGGATAAAAGGAGTAAAAGATAACTCAACAGAAGAATAGAATCTAACCCCAAGAGTTAACCTAACTCAACAGAGAATTAGAAGGAAAAGTATAAGTAAGAGGCTGGGGCGCACCTATTAGTCATTCTAGATTTGGTATATTGCTTGTTATTGATCTTGAGCATTCAGTTTGGGAGTTTTGTTGTACAAACCCTTGTGATAAACTCAGTGGTGAAATACCCACTCACTTTGTTCCACAACTTGGTCTCGGGGATGAAAGATTCCTCCACACCATTCTACTCTCAACATATTTCCATCTAGCGCTTCAGAAGGTAGTAGGGCTATATTGTTCTTGTGTTTTCAGCAAGGGCGCACCATCATCTAGAGGAGGGTTCGATCCAGCTTATCAAGAGAGCCTGTGGACATTCCGACACTTGGGTTTTATTTGCAGGGGCATTGCCATCATTTTGAGGGTTTTTCTGGAGAGTTATCACCATCAGATATTTAGCTTCAGAGTGGGATGTCTTGGAGGCAAAGGGGGCATCCTATGATTCTGTAAATCTCAGATCTCGAAGGCTACAATTGGAATCTGAGTCTGAAACTTCTCCTACAGGGTTCTCATAGCCCGATCTACATTCCTGGGGAGTTTTAAGGCATTTGGAGGATTTTCTCATCAAGTCCGAATTACCTAGGGTTCCAAGCATCCAGGAGGGTGCAGCTTCAGTAGAAGATTCAAAGTTTGGAGGATTTTTCCTTGGACGTTCAACTTGAGATTTTAGGAGGGTGATCCCATTACCCTGATCTATCATCTAGCCAAGTTTGGACTCATTTGGAGTCTTCCTTTAGTGGGATCTATTTATTGAGGGTTTCAGTCTTCTATTAGGGCGTGGCATTCTTCAGCTGGAGGGTTTGGCAGTCTGATCTACTTGTATTGATATTCATTTCTTATTCATCTTTTGGAGGCTTATTTTGTATCGACAGAGCATTTTGTAGCAGCTCATATCTATTGTCTATCTGGCCATCTGAGGATTGTTCCAGATCGGCTGTCTATTGTATTGGTTCCATATTGTTCATAATAAAAGGTCAGATCTTTGCTTGTGCTTCTATATCTTGAATGTATTTTGATCTTAATGTGTTGGATGAATCTTGTATGAACACACTTAATAACTGGATAACTCAAGTTGCACATCAACGAATCAGTGGTAGTTAGTGATTCCAAGCGAAAAGTTTGGCTTGGGATCATTACACAATCTTTGCCTTAACTTTTTGTTTATAAATTGGATTCAGCCTATAGGGTCTTTGTTTGACTCATCGGGAATCTGTTCTTAGAGGAATCTTCATTTCTCCAAGTTCTCCTTCTACCCCTTTCATCTCTGAGAATGTTGTTGGAAATATATCACTATATTTGTGTTGTAGCTCTGTTATTCTTTCCATTGTCTGATTATCCAAAGAGTCACCAATAATTACAATCTTCAGACTCTCCTCTATTGCAATATTGAATTTATTTATCTTCATTAGTGCAGAAAATTATTTTGACTCTAACTTTGGACCTTCTACTTCTCTTTTCCCTTCAACTTCTATTATCTAGATATCCCGTGGATTTTCTTTTATTGGATCATCTTCTACAACATGGTAACAATGTACTAGTTGTCTAACTATCTACTGATTGTGGTTCTGATAAGTTGTGACAATTTCAACTTCAGGTTCTTCAAAGATCCTCTCTTTTACCAACTTCAGTGTTGTATCTACCATTGGATTCTCATGTTCAACTGCAAATAAATTACAAAGTTTTATTGCAATTCTTTCCAATTTGCAATTCATCTGTGTAGTTCCAATTCTATATACCAATTTTTGGGATGCATTCTAATGTATGAATGATGTGATGTGGCCATTCTTCGGGTGGTACCAATCTCCATTGGGTTATTCATTTGTCTATATGTTCTCTTGGTTGTTCTAATCCTTCCAACTACTCCATATATTTCTTCTCTTGTTTTGTCCCAAATCTAATGCGCAATAATATCTTGCATTGATACTAGTCATTGATATTCTCTTTGTTAGTACCCCACCAATGTCCATGTGTTTCTTTCAATGCAAGGTATAAAACTAATAATCTTTGATTTTCTTAAAAATTCTTCCAAATCATTTTGACCTTAAAAAGTTGGAGGTTCTCTTACCTCTAATCCAATCCATCTTAGTGTGTGCATCATTCTTGCACAACTTCTAGTAGATATCTCATGTAAGCGTTGTTTCTAGTTCTACAGTCTTGTGTCAGAATCTGAAGCACAAGAACTAATGCTTATCCAGCTTAGCATTCTATCTGTTGTTCGGATAATGTAATCTTACTCGCACGCTGTAATTCTATAAAAATGATTTACCTCATCTGTGATATAGCTGTCTGTCATAGGTTCAATGTATCTTCCACCTTCTGAAGGATCTAAGAGTGCTATAAATTTGTATTCTCTTGACTCAAAAATCATTTTCCTAGTTTTCAAGGTGGTGATACTTTGGATAAGGTGTATCATTATCTACTATATAAATAATATCAAAATCTATCATAGTGCGCACACCATATAAACACACGGGTATTCCCTTCAATCTACCAATTGGTAACACTCTATGTTGGTTTTCTATTTTCAATTGAATAAGTGAATATCCAAGTGTAGGTTCTCCATGGATTCTCATGTATTTTTAGGCACAACATTTACCTTAGACCCTAAATATAATATGATGTCACCCATATTAAAGTGTCCAATATTTGCATTCAATCCGAACTCCCTATTTTTTCTTGTCTTCTTACGAACCTGATTGACTTTCTTCTATTCTAGTTTTATTACTTCTCCAGAATTGCATTTTTCTAACATACTTTGTAACACTTGTAGAGATGTTTTATCATTCAATATCTTCAAGCAAGATCCCAAACGTTTTATTAGATTAATTGTTCTGAATTTTGTTCTCTGCTGGTCTGATAAAATATATGAGGTATATCATATACTCGTACATCATATCTTAGCTTTGTACCTGAAGTAGAAGCAATATTCTCCTGCAAAATCTCTTGTCTAGTATGCGTGCATGTCTCATTTTATTTGCACGCATAAAAAATTTGTTCAAGTGTGGTATTATTTTTAACCCAATGGTGTTGGTTCTAGTTCTGATTCGATGCATCTTCTCCTATCTTGGTTCCACCTCGAGTAATAGTCTGATTATTCTGATTCATTTTTTCCCGTGTCCTTGCTAGAAGTGTCAGACAGTCTTTTGCATCATGATCTATCGCATGAAAGTACATGCATGTAGCAAGTCGATGTGGAAAATCCCTTGCATAATGTCCAGGTTTATGAAAACCGTGACATGCTATTGATCCTCTACCTCATCCAAATCCTCTTCCTCCATGACCTCCTCCTATGAATCCTCCTTTTTTACCTTGATTGTTTGCACACAGTGTATTGTACTGTAGTACCTGATTATATTGTTGTGTATTATTATACTACAATGGAAGTGTAAAATGATATGTAGGTTGACCTATCATTGGTTCAAACTTTATCCTATAATCATGTAAGGTCCTTTCCTCTTAGAAAAACAGGACCGCGGAGCAATAAAATAAAACAAATGCAGAAACAAAACACAGAAGACACACAATACAAGAGAGACACAGATTTACGTGGTTCACCCAGTGTGGGCTACGTCCACTAGAGAAATTGCCAGGTCCTTCCTTTATTATTATCCAACAAATGAAGGGATACAAC
>JASDQU010371530.1:62049-75055 GCA_032191745.1 Picea mariana
TCTAATCGAATCAAATCGTAACAGGAATGCTCCAAGAATGCCATCAATGACAAACCAGATTGTGTAGGATAATCATTATCAAAAGCATGAGATTCATATCCTTACAAACATAGAAAGCATTAATGATTTCACACATCGCTGTATTCACATAATCCAATTACAGTTCTCATTCGTTATGTTCCAAATAATCCATAGGTAGACTCATAACTGTAATTGCCTAATTAAGAACACAGTAGCAGATCGATATCAGTCTATTAAAAACACAATACATGAATTGCTTCCAATGTAATCGGACTATTTCCATCAGTATCGAATCAATAGTCATCTCGTTAGATCACTGGGTTTTGACAGAGTTATCAAACGAGACATTATAGACACCAATCAAAAGATTCGGTGCATTAATCCATTCCTGTAATTGAAATAAACACTTGTTATCATCGGAATACAACTCACATCGTATCAATCGCTATCCATTCGAAATTTGATCGTGAAACAAATAACATACGAATTGGTCCCAATATAGAAATTATAATTTAACACAGTCAAACAATTGGTTCATCGTATCGCACAAGATTAATCAAATCGAACAGAGATATCACTTGTGTTTCAAAATAGAACAGATTTCAAATAACAATATTTCCAAATCAAATTATGGTCAATCCAACCAAATCTAATCACAACCATTCGGAAATCTAAAATAAAAACTTATGCATGACAGAGCAAATCAACCATATAAACAGAGCTCATAAAAACGTTGTATAAAAGAGGGAAGATTATACCATGACAACTGATGGAGTTATGTCAACTTGGAATTAACAATTGCAGTCGCAGACTCAACGTTTTTAAACAAGATTGATCCAGTAGTCCGTTGATTTTTATCATTAGGTTGCCCCTTATCGTTCCGACCAGTGAGCTTAGCTATCTGGTTCTTCAAATCCTGAATCTTGGATTGCAGCTTTGGAACGTCCAAATAGTACTTTTCTAACCACGGTCCACACTGGTCGCAGGGTGTAGTAACCTTTTGAGCAGAAGGAGGGTTTGACGATTCACCACGGATTTGAAAAGGTGAATTGATACCTGGATAGTCAGGGTTACCCCTAAGACACGGAGGTAATTTATCAACGGAGTCACAAGGAGTCTCCTCACCCTTTCCACTTTGGCAATTTTAGCGCCCTTTCCACTTTGGCAATTTTGAAATTTAAAAGAGGGAAAAAGGCCATATGATGTGGTGAAAATAATTTACCATGTTATATCCTAACTTTTAATTACTTCAAAACATTTCAAACGTGCAGAAAAAGAATGGAAGCATACTTTCAAGACAAGAAAGGAAAAAAACAAAGTTTAATAAAAATTATGAAAAAAGGGATAGGATAGTGATTAAGGAAATCCAACAGTCAAAAAAAAGTTAAGGACTAACAATTGGTATGACACCCTTCCGATAATTGTACGGGTATGATGATACCACTTTTATAGACTTGGTTTTTGGGGAGAGTAGATCTCCCAAGGCCAAGCATTGGATCACAGAGAGTCAAGAGATTCTCAAATTTCTAAAAGATAACATGCAGAAAACATGGAATTGATAGAATATGAGTGTGTACATGCAAAGGATAGAGCGTAGCTTTGAGGTTGGAGATTTGGTTTTCTTGAGACTCCAACTTTACAGACAGTCATCTCTGAAGAAGAGTGGGGCCAAGAAGTTCAAGCCCAAATTTTATGGACCTTACAGGATCATGCGCCAGGTAGGCGAGGTTTCTTATGAGCTATAGCTTCCAGATGGGAGAAAGATTCATAACATGTTCCACGTATCTTGCCTCAAGAAGGAGTTGGGATAATTCATCAACACATCAGAGGAGATTCCCCCCATTGGATGAGGGGGGACAGTTGGAGTTGGTTCTGTAGGAGGTACTGGATTTTCGAGAGTGGAAACTGAGGACCAGGATCATCAGAGAGTGTTTGATCAGATGGAGAGGGATTCCAGTAGAGGATGCTACTTGGGAGAGCGAGTAGGTGTTGCAACACCCTGGATTGCTATTGCTTGAGGACAAGAAATTTTTGTAAGGGAGGACTGTGATGTCCCTTTCCAAATAGGAGCTCTAGAGAGGAGGCTTAATGGTCTAAAAATCCCTGTTATACTATATCCAGGGCCAGAAAGGGGTAAAAAAGGTTACTAGAGGTCACTCTAGCCAAGGGTGTTATAATTTGAAAGTGGCATTGAGATAAAAGTGGCTAAAAGAACTTTTAGGACAACTTGAGATAAAAATAGAACATACAAGCTAAAAATAAGTGCAACAACGAATTAGGGTTTGGGGAAGCTATAAGAAAAGGTAAAGCGACCTAATTCATAATTATGCAGATTTTGACTTGTCATTGAGGAGAGAGGCGCATCTCAGAAGAGATAGTTCAGTGGATCCCGGGAGGAATACACTAGTGGCTGATTTTGGTGTTTAGAGACACATCCCAATCACTGGGGAAGTCACAGAGGCCTTACATAAGTCTTCTGCAATAGTTCTATAGGATTCAACAGTAGGGGCATTTCAGGGAGATTCCAGAGATTCCCCTCTAACCTAGTTGAGAGGAAGGCTAGATGCATCTTTTTCCTGGTTTCTCATCAGCCAGGCATTGGGAGTGTGACACTTGGGGAGAACACATTCGGGGTTCCTCAAAAATCATCAGATCAAATCGAGGGAAACCCTTCTGACCCATTTCATAGTAGGCCAAGGCAATTAGTTTGAGACACATATCAACCGATTCCGATGATGGAATCACTAGGGTGCAATTTTCTAGTAGAAGAGGGGTGCATTCCCATAGGGGGATCCAACCGGGGTCCAAACACACTAGCAGAGGGGCAAGTCAGTCACCAGTACTGAGAGGGATAGTAGGGCGCATTGTTTTGGATAGTTTCCAAGCTGATATGAGAGATCTAACCACCAGGGAAAAATTTTCGGACTCGCAACAGTTACCATGTGAGCTGCCATAGATCTAGATCACCCATTGATCCCACAGTGTTCATCTATTATCGGGTATTATCATTCAATTTTCTTATTGTATTCCAAATAAGGTCCCTTTGTCATTGATCTAGCCAAGTGATTCATTTTATTCAACCAAATTTCGAATTTGTACTCCTCAAAGATATCATAATATAAGCTTTGCAGTGTTTTGTCATAATTGTCATTTGCATGCTCATTTATATGTTGCAAACAATTAATCATACACACATAATAAGAGATATTCCTAGACTAGATGGATCTGGGATATTACATCCTCATACAGACACACACACGACTGCTGAAAAGAAAATATGATGAAAAAAGAACGAATGGTTTGATTAAAACCCCTGGCATAAAATTTGAAGAATAGTTCTTGAGTTGTGACCTTCAAATCCAAAAAGAAGAGAAATGGTAGGTTGGTCGAAGTCTGATATTCCACCATAGGGTGTGTGCATGTGCGATATGAGCCCAGGACGAGCCACTCACCACTCTGAAGGCACCAGAGAGAAGTGCAACAATAGGATCAAGAGGACCATTGTTGGGTGGGAACAAAGCGCTGTGAGACTCACTGACTACACACATATTTACCAGATTGAAGACAAAGGATAAAGAGTAACATGTCATCAATTATCTGCACACTGGCTCGGGACAAGCAAGGAATTGAGTGTGGGGGAGATGTTGAGGAGGCCTCTTAGGCCCGAATAATCGTCACATATACATTATTAGACATTATAATACATGATAATGTATAATAAAGTAATAATATATGTAACAAGTGGTAAATGTAACTAAACAAAGGATTAGTTGGAGTGGGTGCAACTGATCCAACCATTTAAATATTGTATAAATAACCCTAAAAGATGGAATAAAAACTTGGAATGGAATTCCTTCTCCACATTTATCTCCTTATTTCTTGGTATCTGTGTGTGATGACGTGCATTCCAATGCAGTCTCTCTCTTTCGCGCTTGCCTCAATTTCCTAGACTACAACAATAGTGCATGAAAAGAAGATAGAGGGAATCATGATGTGCGTGGATCTGAGGAAGTTGAATGATGTTTGTTTACATGACCTAGTTCCAACACCATTCATAGATGAGGTACTGGAGAACGTAGGAGGCCAAGAGACTTATTATTTAACATATGGATTCTCGAGGTACCACCGGATAAATATTGCGCAGGAGGACCAACACAAGATCACCTTCGGGACAAAGTGGGGGATTTATTAGTATATAGTAATTCCCTTTGAACTGAAGAATGCCCCTGTGGTATTTTATAGAGTTGTGGTAGCAACATTCAATGAATTTATTCATAAGTTCTTGGAAGTATACTTATATGATTGGACTGTGTTCAGTCTACTGAAGGATCACATAGAAGTACTTAGGATGATTTTGGATAGGTGTAGACATTGTCATATTTCATTGAGCTTGAAGAAGTGTATTTTTTGGACACCGTTTGGGATTTTGTTGGGACATGTAGTATACAAGTAGGGATTACTACTATATCCACCCAATATTGTACTAATTATGGATTTAGAACTACATAAGCCAATCAAACAACTGAGGGAAACTCTCATTCATACAAGCTATTACAAAAATTTGATTAAGGGATACGCGTAGATCACATCGCTGATGAAAAAGTTACCGAATAAGGAAGCAAAGTTTCAATGGAACGAGGATTGTTAGAAGGGATTGGACACCTTAAAGAAAAAACTAATAACAACGTCGATTCTGATCTTTCCTAATTGGAACAAAGAGTTCTATGTTCATGTAGATTCATTGTTTATAGTGCTGGGCGGAGTACTATCTCAATCAGGGGAGGGAGACATAGATCACCCAATTGATTTTGAAAGTAGGAATTTTTCCATAGCGGAGAAGAATTATACTACCATTGAACGAGAAGGATTGACAATGGTCTATGTGCTACATAAGTTCAGACATTATTTATTGGGGTCTCACTTTAAGATGTATACAAACCATTTTTCATTACAATACTTAGTGAACAAGCCAATGTTGGGGGGGGGGGAGAATATGTAGATGGATTCTATTGTTCCAGAAATACAATTCCAAGGTTGTGGTGAAACCAGGGAAGTTGAACGTAGGACCAGACCATCTATCGCCAATACTATCAGGAGAAGATGCAGGAAATTTAGATGATAACTTCCCAGATGCACAACTATTTGTAGTTAAAATGGTGGATGACTACTTCTCCGACATCATACAGTTTCTAAGTACAGGTATGGCTCCATCAGACATGACGACTACACAAAATAAGAAATTGGTAGTGAAGGCAGTAGATTATCATTTGATTGCAAGGAATTTATACAAGTTGGGTGCAGATGGAATATTGAGATTATGTGTGTTGGAACACTAGAGATCGATGATACTTAAAGAAGCACATGATGGGATTGCAGAAGGACATTATGCATGGAGAGAAACTGGACAAATGATTTTGTGCACATATATTTTTTCTCCCACACTTCATAAATATGCGAAGGAATACTGTCATTCATGTGTTGTATGTCAAAGAGTGGGAAATACATCTATGAGGGATGACATACCTTTGAATCCACAAATTACCTTGCAATCATTTGAGAAATGGACCATATACTTTGTAGGGCCAATCAACCCACAATCAAGAATAAAAGGGGCCATGTACATAATCACTATGATGGATTATTTGACAAGATGGGAAGAAGCAACACGAGTTACATAATACACCACAGAGACTGATGCAAGGTTTGTTTTTGAGAATGTAATCACAAGGTTTGGATGTATTCACATATTAATCAGTGATCAAGGCACAAATGTTTTGAATAAGAAAATTGCATCATTTACCGAGGAGTTTTAAATTCATCATTAGAAGAGTACCTCATATCATCCTCATGCCAATGGAACAGTGGAAGCTTTCAATAAAATATTGGAGAATTCTTTGAGAAAAAATTGCAATGTAAGGAGAGACAATTGGGACTTAAGAGTTCCTGCAATGTTATGGGCTTACAAGACTACAAGTAAAAAGTTGTCAGGTCAGACACCTTTTAGGTTGGTCTATGGGAAAGAATCAGTAATGCCAATGGAGTTTATTTTACCTAGCCTGTGCATTGCATTAATCACTGATCTATGGGACTCTGGTGCAATAGAGGAGAGATTGACACAATTAGTACAACTTGAACAAGATTGGTTTGTCACAAGATTCCATCAATACATTCAGAAGGAAAGAGAGATGACTTAACATGATTGACATATTAAACAAAAAAAAATTGAAGTAGGAGATTTGGTATTACTCTATGACAACAAGTCTATGCATCATCCAGGAAAGTTTAGAATGCACTGGATAGGACCCTATGTGGTTCAACATGTAACATAGACAGGTGTTGCGTAGTTGGAAATACCAAATGGAGAAGTCCTTGGAGGGATTGTAAATGGAAGTCGGTTGAAATTCCATAGAGACGGTCGAAAGTCTGCACAGTAATCTGGGTTGCGCCAGAACACATGTATCATAATAGTTGTACTATAGTAGGAAGGAAAAAATACAGAAAAATTAACAAAAAGTAGAAAAAGTAAGAAAATTAAATTAAAAGAAGATAGAGAAAAAATAAAACGATTACAGAATATAAGTCATAGGAGATTGTGTAGAAGGAATGGTTATCGTGCATTAGGATGGAACTCTGCCAATTAAGAAAACAATATGTAGAATAAAAAATAGAGAAGTACACATATGCAAAATCACGAACCGTTGTTCAATTTGGAAATGACAAGACGATTGGAAGAGTTAAAACATGGAAACAACGACTACTAAGTGAGAATGAAAGGTCATAAAGGCATTGTATAATATTAAATGGTAAAAGTCATTGGAAATCACGACAGATTGGTAGTAGGAGGGAAAAATCACAATATGGATTTGGTAATAAAGCCACATTTATAAAACTCGTTGGCAGATTGGACCAGTTAGTTAAGGCGGGATGAGACATGTATAGTTGGAAAGAGGGAACACGAATATTGGAGGGTCGCTAAGTGTAAATCATTATTTCATGCCAGTGAGAGTGAATCATAACTAACCAGAGTGAATTCGAGTGCATCAGAGCCAAGCTATAGCTACCATAGAACAACTGTAGATCTAGTTAAAAAATCTATCACACAAGATGAATGGCCCTGAAAAAGGTTGGAGCACCCTCTACAACAGTGCGAAAATAGGAAAAATGGCCAGTAAATACACCATAGGTTGAGGAAGTACCCGAAGCTTCAACTTTGACTTCATAGGAAATCTTCAACAAAAATCACATACCACCTAGAATGGATAATGCACCACCAATAAACGTACCATCAAATTTGAAATACATGTTTGTAACATCATCAATTCCACTTGGTGCAAGCATTGAAGTAGATATACTCGGAAATATTGTCAGCCTCAAGTTCATAGATCACGATATCATCGATGAAAAACAATTTGCGGAGTTGGCCAGGGAAAAACACTTGTGTGAAAAGAGCATACCGAACACGGAAGCAAGAGTGCTAGAGACACAATTGTGGACAATCATACTGGAAAAGGAAGACATACTGAACCTGTTGGAGATTCCACATTCCAGGCATAGTTTGGATGAAACTCCTAATAAGAAATTGATAACACTAAACGGATGGATGAAACTCCTAATAAGGAATGTGAAATTTAGAGATTTGCATATGTAGAGGAACATGATCAAGGAAGAAGAATTTCTAAAGAAGAAGACGACGAAGATTATGGTGCACAAAACATTGGTGATGATGATGAACTCTCAAAAGAAAATCAGTCTATAGAAAAGTGTGATGAATAAAAAAAAATAACATCTAAAGAAGAAATAAACAAAAGGAGTTCAAAATATATAAAGACAGGGTATGAACGGAGCAAAGTTATTAATTATATGAAAGAACAATAAATATCTTTTGGAATCAAAGAACTAAAGAATATCAATAAGAAGATGAAATAGATGAAGAATATCACTAAGCTTGATACCCTTGTCCGTTATGATGAAGGAGAAGACAATTAAACCCTATTTGAACACAAAAATCCCAAGAGATTGAGATAACAACTAGAACAATCATAGAGGGAGAATATCAGTAAACATTTTCTTTCCTTTGTCATTGATGTCAAAAGAGGAGAGATAAACAATAAAAACAAATTCCAAAATAAATGGGACAAAGACAGGTGGAGCATAACATTAGGGGGAGAATCACCTCAGGGGGAGCATCATCTCAGGGGGAGAAGAGAAATATTCCCTTTGTCATTGTTGTCAAAGGGTTAGAGATAAAGAGTAAAACAAAGTCATACAAAAGGACTCAAAATATAGAATACATTTAACAAGGGAAGTAAGATTGTTTTACTAAGGTTGCCATCAATAACAAAGGGGGAGATTGTTGGTAATTTGGTTTTCATTGATGTCAACCTTAATAAATAGGAGAAGTATAATTGATTGATTGGTTTGAGAAGCATTGTCAATATTGGACATATTTTTATGAATGTGAATTGAATGTCAAGCATTTTCAGTATTAGACATAATTTTATTAAGGTTGGGAAAAATGTTATGAAGGTTGGATTTGAATGTCAAGTAGTGTCAATATTGGACATAATGTTATGAAGGTGACTTCAATATCAATAGAAATTTAATATTGACTAATATTTTGTATTATTTTGATACACTGATATTGTATTGTATAAGGTTGATATTGTGTCATTAAAATCCATGCACAAATGAAGAAACTGTGAAGAAATTGTCGAGATAAAAATAGTAAATGGATAATCCAATATGGATCCATAAAAATCACAAATAAAGAAGTTGATAAGACATGGTTGATTAAAAGTGATTCAAAAAATCTCAATTGAAGAAGAGTTCAGAGATGAGATAGAATATCAATGATGGATGTTTGGTGAGGAAGAATTGACACCATCGTGTCACAAGTCAATTTGATACAAACAAAAATAAGGTCGACTATCTAGAAATTGATCGACTGCAAGACGAGTCAAAGACAAGTCAACCGACTACAAGCCTGCATATTGACAAAAGTATGAGAAGACAACTCAATCGATTTCAAAATGAGTCGAAGACAAATCGACTAACTAAAGGTCAAAGTCGTAGGAAAATTGAGTTAGGAAATACAAGTTGGCCAAAGCAAGTCAAGACGACTAAAGTCAAATTTATCAAGTCAATTTTCTTCCAAGTCGATTCGGTCCAAGAAATAAGTAACCTAAAGGTCGAAGTCGAAGAAAACTAAAATATAAGTCGGTTCGAGGCTGAAGCAATATGGGTCGACTATAATTGAAATACTCAAGTCGAAATTTCTCCTAGTTGAGTCGACCAAAAAGATATTTTTCGGTCGAATGAGGAAGAAAATACGAAAAAAGGGTGTGACCATATCAAATATTTAGTAACTAGCAGCTGAGAGGGAACCAATTTTAATATAGCCATCAATTAAAATGTTACAAGTTGAGTTTAAATAATCACCAACAAATGAGATATGTGGAGGTCGATTTAGACATTCACGAAAAGATAATATGTACTGAATTCGATCTGGCATCCAACGACAGAAGAAAAATATAGGCAAGTTTCCTTCAAAGAACTAGTTGTACTGACCACTTCACACACTTTATAGGGAAATATCCCTTGTGTCAACTACTTGGGCATGCTCTTCATAAAACCCATATCGTAGAATTTTCATACGAAAATCATTGTCTAAATTGGTGTACGAAAATTAATTAATAAAAGTTACCATTTGTCTTAATCAAATGAAGGGGTGCAATGTTTCATTCCAAAAGGACACATTGTTTCAAAGTGACACCCTTTGGAGGACTATATAAGTAAAAGAATATGAACGAAAGAAGGTGTCTTGGTGGATATATATATATATATATATATATATATATATATATATATATATATATATATATAGAATGGATTGAATGGAAGTTCATTCTATTAGGTTGATGCATGTTTACATGCCGAGTCTTGTCATGAGGATTGGACTCTGCACATCTCAGCTGGATCTGAAATCAACAAGCTAGGTCTTGTTATGAGAGTTGGATTCCTCATTTATCAGTTGGATTTGAGAACTACAAGCTAGGTCTTGTATTATGTAGTTGGATCTCTCATATTCAGTTGAAGTTGAATATTAAATGATTGATTTTATTTGTATTTATTCAAGTTAAATAAACAAAAGAATGATATTTTATCTACTTCATACAGTTTGTGTTATACATGTTTATGACTAATTAATTGAACTGCATATATCTTATTTAATTAATTTAGTTAATCTATGAAAGTGTGAAAAGTAGTCAAAAGTTCCAAACACTGATTCACCCCCCCTCTCAGGGTCAGTGTGTGTTTCAATACTCATATCATTACATAGTGATGTCTTTTGGATTGAAGAATGCCCCTACTATTTTTTCAAGAGTAGTCGTAGCTTCATTTAAAGACTTTACACATAAATTTTTGGAAGTTTATCTGGATGATTGGAAAATATTTAAATTATTGAAAGATCATGTTGAAGTGTTAATATTGATGCTATACAAGTGTAAACAGTGTCACATTTCCTTGAATATTAAGAAATGAATGTTCAACGCACCATTTGGAATTTTGCTAGGGCATGTGGAGTGTAAACATGATCTACTGGTTGATCCTGCGAATATTGTTGTCATTTTTAATTTACCACCACCTATGTTAGTGCACCAATTAAGAGCTACACTTGATCATATAGGTTACTATAGGAAATTCATAAGGGGCTATGCATAGTTTATGGCGCTCATGGAAAAATTGTTAACGAAGGATATCGAGTTTCAGTGGAATGATGAGTGCCAACAAAGTTTGGATATATTGAAGGAGAAAATGGTGACAAAACCAATTTTGGTGTTTCCATATTGGTCAAAAGAGTTCCATGTTCATGTGGATTCCTCTTCAATACCACTTGGAGTAGTATTAATACATCCAGGAAAAGGTGATACAGATCACCCTATAGTGTTTCCAAGCATGGAACTCTCATATTCAGAGCAGAATTATAATACAACATAGAGAGAAGGTTTGGCTATGGTGTATGCATTGTATAATTTCATACATTATTTGTTAGGCCAACATTTTAAAATGTTCATAGATCACTATGCTCTCATATACTTGGTCAAAAAGCCAGTGTTGGGGGGGAGAATATGAAGATGGTTGTTGTTATTTATAGAATTTGATTTTGAAATAGTTGTGAAACATGGAAGATTGAATGTAGGGCCAGATCATTTTTCTAGGATAATGAATGGAGAGTGTTAGTTATGAGAGTCACCTTAAGATTGCAGGAGGATAATCCAAACACCCATCAAAATTTTTGTGGAGGTAGGTTTATGGTTGGAGGTCAAATGGACAAAGCTCAACGTAAGAATCTTTAAACACAAAAAAGTGGGCTAGAAATGCATAAGAAAATGAGGTTCTCATTAACTTCATTCAATGGTTTAAGGATAAAGGTGAGAAGGAGGAATACTTAGTGAGGAAAGTGGAAAAGTATGCCATGAGCATCCGACCTTCAAGAAGCTTGGTGCAGATAAAATCAGGCACAAGAGCACTCTTGAACTTAAGTTTAAGATACTGAAATATATCACAACATTATGATCAAACCTCCATTACAATACAAATACAACATATCATCTAGATCATCCATGCATGGGAATTTCATCATAAGAGGAAATAGGACAGTGAAAGAAAACAATGAAACAGATCATAGCAACATTATAATCAAACCTCCAATACAATAGAATTGCAACATCTCATTTGGATCATCCATGCACGAGTGTTTCATCATAAGAGGAAACAAGATGATGAAAGAAATTGACTTCTATTAATGAGAAAGTCTTAGGTCTCATACATAATCAGAGAACGACTTTTCTATCAAACTATTACAAATAGGGAGCTCTGTTCAACCATCGACCTGTAACATATTCTTCCACTGATCTATTTATACCTAGATCAGTGGACAACCGTTAGGAAGGTGATCTTGCCATCTCGTCCACAACTCATCCATCTGTGTATCCTTATATTATATGAAAGCTCATATCAACATGGGTCTGTAGGAAAATACCGTCCCTCATGGTGCCTCGGGCTGACAGTTCTGTCTCAATGGCCAGATCCTCCATGCTTTTCATTTATGGAGTGAACCGAGGTATCAACTACCAGTCCTTGTTCATTAACTGATTTCTCCTTGGGATCGAGACGAGGCTCGACGACTAGGGTGCAACCATGTGTTGCTATTGGATTTGGTGCTGAATGAGCACGTGATTTTGGGGCCCCCGAAAGTGGTTTGGACCCACATCGCTTTTGGGCCTGAAACTCACCACCTTCCACGACATAGATTTCCTGCAATACCATGCTTTATATTTGTCCCTCTCAAGGATTTTAACGCCCGAGCATGTTGTGGCCTTGAAATGAAGAGTGGTCATTGATCTGGTCGCGATCTGCGATCTAGGCACACCTGCTATTTTAGTGCCCCTGCTAAAGCTTATTTGCATGCAAACTATAATGTTCTTCAAACCAAACTTAGAGATGGTGGTAAATTGAACTACACATGGTATCTCTATTGTTGAAAACTACACCCACCTGCTTGCCTATGTTCATGGCTATCACCTGTGACCCTTGACAACTTTGTTGGATCATGTTGTCATTGATGCCAATGGTTTGATTGATTGATGTCATTGTTTGATGTCAAGTGATTGATTGATGTCAAAGGATTGATTGATTGATTATTTATGTAATATAATATGTATTTTCCTTGATGAGAATGCATAGATGAAGATGGATCAATGAGTTTTCATTGATACATGATGAAGATGGATTGATGTGGTTCCATTTGTATATGATGCATTGTTGGAAAAATGTATAGATGACTCATTATTGTCTTATCATGATTGATAAGGTGCACAAATGGATGAACTCCAAAGTGGTCCCCTTATGGTGAAAGCCCTCACGGGAAGACGCTTTACGGATTGAGTTATCCTAGAAGAATGGTTGGAGGACCCATGCTCTC
>JASDQU010371530.1:80678-96082 GCA_032191745.1 Picea mariana
TATGTATTGTCCTTGATGAGAATGCATAGATGAAGATGGATCAATGAGTTGTCATTGATACATGATGAAGATGGATCGATGTGGTTCCATTGGTATATGATGCATTATTGGAAAAATGTATAGATGACTCATTATTGTCTTATCATGATTGATAAGGTGCACAAATGGATGAACTACAAAGTGGTCCTCTTATGGTGAAAGCCCTCACGGGAAGATGCTTTGCGGATTGAGTTATCCTAGAAGAATGGTTGGAGGACCCATGCTCTCATTATGGTCTTATCATGATTGATAAGGTGTAAAAATGGATGAACTCCAAAGTGGTCCCCTTATGGTGAAAGCCCTCATGGGAATACGCTTTACGAATTGAGTTATTCTAGAAGAATGGTTGGAGGACCCATGCTTGTATGAGGAATATCGAGAAGAAGATCAAGGAAATTGTTGGTGAAAATATCCTAGATGGATAGTGCTTGTCATGCCATTTCTGGTGGTATGTGGAATGTCACATAACTCCTCATGGTTTGAGAGTTATGGCCTTACGAAGATGAAGGACCCCCACATGAAGACTTGAAGTCCCCAAGGTCAAAGAAGTCAAAGTGACCTAAACGAAGAAATGATAAAATAAAGTGAAAAAATCAAGAAGGAATATTTATGGAAAGTGGTTAACCCTAAAAATAAGGAAAATAGGTTAAGTGACCTAGAAATGGGTTAATATTATTTAAATGATAAATTAAAGTGACAAATTAAAGGTGGATTATTTAAATAATCAAGAGAAGTGACAAAATCAAGAAATGATAAAGTAAGGTGACAAAATCAAGAAGGAATATTTATGGAAAGTGGTTAACCCTAAAAATAAGGAAAATAGGTTAAGTGACCTAGAAATGAGTTAATATTATTTAAATGATACATTGAAGTGGCAAATTCAAGGTGGATTATTTAAATAATCAAGAGAAGTGACAAAATCAAGAAATGATAAAGTAAGGTGACAAAATCAAGAAGGAATATTTAAATGTTAAAGTATTGAAGAAATTTCTATTTATGGAAAGTGGTTAACCCTAAAATAAGGAAAATAGGTTAAGTGACCTAAAGGATGAAAGTATAAATAAGATAGCAATGGTCTCTTGTAGATCATCCTTTTTGTGGATCAATGGAGAGCTTCTTATGGGAATATATTTTGGAGTATTGATGGAGAGCTTCTTGTGAGAGCTTCTTGAGCATTTTTGGTGTGGAACACTTGAGGATATTGAATATATATAGGTGACTAAGGTAACCAATGATATCTAAGATGAAATTCCGAGGAAAGTGAAGAAACGAAGGCCAAAATGCAAGGAAGGATAAATTCTTTTGATGGTTCTTTCTAAGGTATGTTATTTACAGGTCATCTGACCATTTTCGCTATAACGTTTTTTCTATAATGATTCAGATTTTGAAATTTCTATGAAAGTGAGACAACATAGCCAAGTATCTGTAGTTAAAAATTTATCTTGTGGGTCGTTTTATTTTTTGAGTTACACTCTGTGGAAAATAGGGTTTGTGGCTAGTCTTGAAACTAGTCAAAATCAGGTGTTTCGGGTAAAAATGTCATAACTTATTCATAACAGATCCAAATTCATTGATACCAAATGTGTTGGTTAGGGTAAAATATGTAGTATGATATTTAACAGTTTTAGACCATTTAATCAAATATTTTTGGTGGGGCACGCTCTACAAGGTCACTCTCTAGAATAAGCCAGAATTCAACAAGGTATGCCATTTTTGCTATAACTCCTTTTATGAGAGGTTCCAAGTAGTGCCACTTGGAGGAATTGCTTAAAACACATTGAAAAACATTTTGTATCAATTTTAGATCTTTATTCAATACAGGTACCAAGTTATGATTATTTCAAGTTAGGGTTGTTGACTAATCCAAAACTAGTCATGGTTGAGACAAGCAGTTGATGAGTTGGCACATACATGAGGTGTATAGTTTATGATGTTGGTACATATTGATGAGTCATTTTTGATGAGTAGTTGACACATGATTGGTATATCCTTGGTACATGGTTGGATGCACTTGTTTATGGTACAGGTTGATTACAGGTTGTTTGGCACAGGTTGGTGCATGGTTGATTCTCTTGTTTATGGTACATATTGATATCTGTTGAGGATTGTTGCCTCATCTCAGTTGGTGTTGAGAATGTAAGATGAGTCTTTCATATACAGCTGGTGCTATAGGCGTTCAATGATCAGAACTTGGAGGAATCAAATGCGCTTGTGGTGAAGCTTGTGGTCATAGGCGTGTGGGCACATGAATTGAGGAAGGGGAGGAGCTAACCCCTGTTATCCCTATCGGGGTTTCAGGACTCAGAGGGGTCTACGTCGAGGAGTCATTGCATTGGAAACCCTGAAAATGCAAAACGTGATGTGCCTTTTGGGACACACCTTTTGGGATAAGCCCGTGGTCATGCCTACGGTCATGAGGAGTGGGGAGATTGATCCTAGTGCTTGTTTGCATGGGAAAAACACAGACAAGGACCCGTGGATTTGGAGATAGAGGTTCCATCTCAGAACCAGGAGAGCCATTCTGGCTCCCGAATTAGAGATCCTGACCGGGAGGTCGTGCATCCTGAAGGAGAGATAGGGGGTCTGCATTAGGTGGCATCAGAACATCAGTTATTCATCTGTAGACTTCAAGCGAAGGAGGAAGACCAAAGGAAGAGATAGAGAACTCGAAGTTGTACTCTTTTTGTGACAGATAGTCAACACAATTCCACCAAGGAGACGAGAACTACCTTTATCCAATCGTGTTGTAGAGAGGGAGATGAGAGAGCTTCGTGCCAGATTGGAAACAATGGAAGCAGTGCAAAGAAGAGCACCTGACACGAGAGACTTCAGTGATGCAAAAAGTGAAGAGGTTGAGGTTGAAGAAGTTGCAGGAGAGGATGTTGCAGAAGAATGCTTGTTGAGATAAGTTTCCAGATTGGGAGGCAGAGCTAAGATAGAGGTTCCCATGTATGAGGGAAATTTATATGCTGAATAATTGTTGGATTGGATAATATCCATGGACAAGAATTTCGACTATGAAGATGTCAATGAAGAGAATAAGGTGAAGCAGAAAGTCACTAGGCTAAAAGGTCATGCAACACTGTGGTGGGACAATCTACATGCTGAAAGAATAAGTAAAGAAAAACATAGGATAAAGAGTTGGGACATAATGGTAGCCAAGCTGAAGGATAAGTTCATACCCATGGACTATCATATCAACCTATTTAGGAAGATACAGAACCTGGGACAGAAAGGGATAATAGTTAAGGAGTAGACCGAGGAGTTCTATCGGCTGAACATCAGAACTGGACAAAGGGAGAGATATGAAGAAAAAGTTGCCAGGTATGTAAATGGCTTAAGATATGAAATCCAGGACAAACTTAGCATGATGTCAGTTAGAAATGTGGAGAATGCTTATCCGTTTTCACTGAAAGCATAGGAGAAGATGGCCAGAAAACATAACCAACAAGGAAGGGCTAAGAGTCTAGATCCAACCAAAAATGAGGGATTTACCCATGATAGAGAAAACTAGTCTAAGGATGAGGCTGGGAAACCAAACAATCACTTCAAACGAGGAGGAAATTCTAGAGGAATACAAGATGGTGGAAGAAAATCTTCTAGAGGAAGAGGCAGAGGAGGAATAAGATGCTATTCCTGTGGAAAAATAGGACACATGTCTTGGGAATGTCACGAGAAGAAGAATGAAGGAGGATAAGCTCACATTTTAGAAGCACAATAAAGGGATGTTGAAGAAGAAGGAGCAGAGGATGGAGCATCCATGATGTTGAGAAAATTTCTCTTAAAACCAGGGGAATAAATTGAGAAGCCTGTGTAGAGAAATAGTCTCTTCAAGATAGCATGCAAGACTAAGGAAAAAGTATGCAAGGTGATCGTTGATAGTGGGAGCACTGACAACCTAGTATCCATAGAGATGGTGGAGAAATTGGGGCTAAAGACAACTACACATCCAAGGCCATACAAAGTCTCATGGTTGCAAAAAGGACACCAAGTAATGATTACTAAATAATGCCTGGATGAAGTTAAGATAGGAGGTTATAAATATGAAATCATATGTGATGTAATTCCCATGGACGTATGCCATATTTTGTTTGGAATACCATGGCAGTTTGATAGAAATGTCATTCATGATGGGAGGAAAAACACATATACATTAGAGAAGAATGGTAGGACGCATATGTTGCTTCCAATAGAGGAGAAGAGAGAGAAAGAGGAAGAAAGCATAAGCATACTTCTCATGAGTGGGAAGGAGCTCTTGAAAGAAGTCAAGGAGGCACAGGAGATGCAGTTTGTTGTAGTAAGGAATCCCAAAGTTATCCTTACAAGCACATCAATGGATGACTTGTCTGAAGAAGTTTAGGAATTATTGGATAATTTCGCTAATATAGTGGCAGATGAGCTGCCAAACTCATTGCCACCCATCAGGAGTATCAGTCATCATATCGACTTGATACCAAGAGCAAGTCTGCTGAACAAAGAAGCATATAGATTGACACCTTGAGAGAATGAGGAAGTGAAGAGCCAAGTCCAAGAGTTGCTAGAGAAGGGTTTTGTTAGAGAGAGTTTGAGCCCATGCACAGTACCAATTGTGTTGAGACCAAAGAAAGATGGAGGATGGAGAATGTGCACAGAATCGAGAGCCATCAACAAGATCACCATTAGGTATAGATTTCCTTTATCGAGAATGGATGATTTAATGGATTGCTTAAGTGGAGTAAATTTCTTTTCTAAGATAGATTTGAAAAGTGGATATCACCAGATCAGGATGAGAGAAGGTGATGAATGGAAAACATCCTTTAAGACAAATGAAGGTCTGTATGAGTGGCTTGTTATGCGATTTGTCTTAACAAATGCCCCGATAAATTTTATGAGGCTAATGAATGAAATTATAAAAGATTTCATTAGAAAATTTGTAGTTGTATATATGGACGATATACTGATCTTTAGCAGGACCAAAGAAGAGAATTTTAGGCACCTAACGTTAGTAATGAGGAGGCTACAATAGGAGAAGTTGCTGATAAATCTGAAGAAGTCCTCTTGTATGAATACAAAGCTCATTTACTTGGGGTTTGTGATCTCTTCAAATGAACTAAAGATTGATCCAGAGAAGGTGAAAGCGATCAAAGAATGGTCATCACCAAGAAGCATGTTCGAGGTAAGGAACTTCCATGGATTAGCGAGTTTCTATAGGAAGTTCATCAGAGACTTTAGTGGAATTTGTGCACCAATGATGGATACAGTGAAGAAAAGGCATTAGTCGTTCAAATGGATAAAGGAGGCCGAAAAGAGCTTCAATATACTGAAAGAGAAGATAATAGAGTGACCAATTCTGGTCTTGCCAAATTTTGAAAAGACATTTTAGGTAAGGTATGATGCAAGTGGAGTTGCAATAGGAGCAGTTTTGAGTCAAGATAACAGACGTGTTGCCTATTTCAGTGAGAAACTGAATGAGACTAAGAGGAAATACTCCAGATATGACAAGGAGTTTTATGCCATAATTCAAGCCTTAAATAAATGGATGCATTATCTTGTCCTGCAAGAATTTGTCTTGTATAGCGATAACCAAGCTTTGCAATTCATAACCAGAAAAGAAAAATTGAATCAGAGGCATGCAAAATGGGTTGAATTTGTGCAAAATTTTACTTTTTTCATAAAACATATCGCTGGGAATGCTAACAAGGTTGTTGATGCATTAAGCAGAAGATGTTCAATTCTGCAGGAATTCCAGGTGAAGACCCTGGGGTTTGAACACCTCAAGGATATGTATTGTGAGGATACAGATTTCAAGGAAGCATATGAAGCACGTACAAACCATGTGTTAAGATATAGGAGTCAGTGGATAGATTACATGATTTAGGAAGGTCTGTTGTTCAGAGGAAATCAATTGTGCATACCAAAATTCTCAATGAGGGATAATCTTCTGAAGGAGAAGCATAGTGGAGAATTGGATGAACATTTTGGCCATGATAAAGCATTTGCACAGTTGACAAATTCATACTATTGGCTAGGTATGATACAAAAAGTGATAAATTTTGTGAACAGATGTAGAATCTTCCAACATGCAAAGGGGAAAAGACAAAACATTGGATTGTATAAACCATTGTCAATACCAGAGAGGCCTTGGGATGCAATAAGCATGGATTTTGTGTTGGGATTGCCAAGAACACAAAGGGGATTTGATTCCATATTTGTGGTAGTGAATAGGGTTTTAAAAGATGGCACATTTCATCCCATGCCAGAAGAATAGTGATGCAACACATGTTGCAAATCTATTTTTCAAGGAAGTTGTGAGACTTCACGGCCTACCCAGGAGCATTGTCTCGGACAGAGACACAAAATTTGTTGGTCACTTTTGGAGGACATTATGGAAGAATATAGGGACATAATTTTCCTTCAGCTCAACTTATCACCCTCAAATAGATGGTTAGACTGAGGTGGTGAATAGAAGTCTGGGAAATTTATTGAGGAATTTAGTCACTGACCATCATAATCAATGGGATCAGATTCTACCACAAGCAGAGTTTGCATACAATGACTCACCAAACAGGAGCACTAGAAGGATCCCATTCCAAATACTATATGGAATGCAACCAAGGGGAGTGCTTGAGTTGAGGGACTTAGAAAAGGGTGAGATCAGAAGTGTTGGAGCAAAAGATTTTGCTACTGAAATGCAGAAACTCCATAGCTAGATCCGAGAATAGTTGCAAAGTTCTAACTAGAATTACAAGCACAGAGCTGATCAACATCATAGGGAACTTCAATTTGAAGTAGGATATCAGGTTTTGGCACATTTCATGAAGGAAAGGTTCCCTAGGGGAACATATAACAAGTTGAAGATGAAGAAGATAAGACCTTGTAAGATCTTGAGAAAGTTTGATGAAAATGCTTATGAGATTGAGCTGTCAGATTGCATGGGAATTTATCCCATATTCAATGTTTTGAAATGTATCCTTATAGGAAATATGACATAGAGGGATCATAATATCAAGAAAAGATTCAGTGGGAGAAACAAATGCCTGTAGCAGAATATCCACATATGGAGAAAATGATTGATCAGAGGATTGACAAGAAGACTAGAAGAAAAACCTATTTTGAATATCTGGTCAAATGGGAGGGACACCCAATTCAAGATGCTAGTTGGGAAATGAAGCTTCCATCAAGAAGATGGGAAAATCAGTGCAGGAGCTCATGGACAGGAGTCCATGAATTGTTTTCAAGGGGAGTATGATGCAGGAGCATCATTGGCAAGCGCGCAGAGGTAGGACCATTCAGCACGTGGGAGTTCTTCCATAAATCCAATGTTGGTAGTTTCAGTCGATTTTGAGATCCACCTTAACTCCATGCCATAATTTACCTTTGGAGTCATGCTTGAACCAGTGCTGAAATTTACCCTTTGAGGCACGCTTTTAAATTCGCATGCAGAGCAAGAGTTCCATTTCGACTCTGGAATGTGAATGATCTAGGATAGCTTGTAAACTAAGTTTTAGAGTAGATAAGTAGGCAGGGGAAACCCTAAAAATCCCCTGAGTTAAGTAGAGGTTTAGTATGTTTAGATAAGGTTAGTTGCAATACAGAGGGAGAGTAGGGTAAGAGAACTGCAAGTTAGTAGAAAACTCAAGATTTGAAAGATGTTGTAATTTGACTGTGATTTGTAACCATTTTGGTAATTGTGAATATGATAGAAGGAAAATTGATCCAAATACATGTGTGTGAACAATGTTTCCCATTTCATGTCATTTTCTATCTTCATGAGCAAGTGAATGAATATCCATAGGAGAGAAGGGAACTATGAATGTTAGCTTTTGAGTTTCAATTGTTTCTCTTCGTTTGAAGCTTTGCAAGGTGTGCAACAAGCCAGAGAGGAATGCCAGGCAATCAGGGGAGGAATTTCTTTGTGAGAAATCCCATGGATATGAGTTATCAATATCCCTTGGATGCAAGGAGTGTGCGGGAAATCGAAGCCTATATAAGGAAAAGATCAGGAGGAATAACACTTCAGATAAGTGTTACCGAGATCCAAGGATCCCATTTACTAGGAAGAGCGAAGCCTGAGCCTTCGAGGACTTAGAAAATATTTTTCATATGAGATATTAAAAGCTCAGAAGGAGGAGCATTGTTGACCATTGGATCACGGTGGGGAATCAGCATCCGTTGGATCTAAGACAGGTGCGCAAGATTTACCACTGCATATGTCCAGGAGGGAAAACGTTGAAGACTTGAATGGATGGTGGAGAGCCCTCAAGGAGGAGCACCGAAATCCAACGAGTTGTTGTATCAAGTGGAACTGTGAGGAGATTAATGACGAGGGCCCTTCAATGACCAAACCTGAGGAGGGATAGAAGTCGTTGATCCCAATAGATTTGGACCATCCATCCATTTTGTGATTTTGGTAATCAAGGATATGGGGGGACAATATCCAAGACTCTTGACCCATGGAATCTCAACAAGATCAGGACTGTCAGATCTTCGGAGACTTAGACTCATCGATCTAAATCACGAGAATATTTCTTGATTTTGGTGATCGGGAGGAGGAGCGAACAGACTTCGTGGAGAAGTGAAGTTGCGAAACATGAAACATTGAAATGATCGTAGTCGTCATCCAAGGGGAGACTTGAGCCGTAGATCTTGTGCCATCATGATTTCGGCGATCGGAACTTGGAGGAGTCAGACGCGCTTTTGGTGAAGCTCATGGTCATAGGTGTGTGGTCATGTGAATTGAGGAAGGGGAGGAGCTAACCTCTGTTATATCTATCAAGGTTTTAGGACTTAGAGAGGTCTACGTCGGGGAGTCATTGCATTGAAAACTCTGAAAACATGAAACGCGATGCGCCTTTTGGGCTAAGACCGTGGTCATGCCTATGATCATGAGGAGTGGGGAGCTTGAGCCTAGTGCTTGTTTGCATGGGAAAAACACAGACAAGGACCTGTGGATTTGGAGATAGAGGCTCCAGCTTGGAACTAGGAGAGCCATTTCGGCTCTTGAATCAGAGATCCTGATCGGGAGGTCATCTAACCCAAAGGAGAGATAGGGGGTCTGCATAAAAAATCATCCCTAGCATAGGGCCACAAAATAGTTGACGCAAGCAACCTACAACAACCTGCGAGGGCCGAAGTAGCCCACAGAACAAATGGTGATGCCAGTGAGCGGACAGAGGCAGGGGAAAGATCTACGCAACAACAGGAAGGGCTGGTTGAAGAAATCACCAGGCAACCAAAATCGAGAACATAAGATATACAAGTGGAGTCTGGGACCTCTGGAACGCCAGTAAGAAGAAAGGGAAAAAAATCCATGGCGCAGTCCCCTTGCAAGTCTCCCGATGCTCTAATTCTATTGCCTCACATTCTAGAAGGGGTGCAGGCCACGCCAACGCTATTGGTTTGCGTAGAAAAATTCAGATACACATAACATGATGTGTATGACACCAAAAAATTCCCTGAATTTGTGCAACATGTGTATATGGAGAGTATAGGCACATGATCCTTTGGAGATCTTATGATGCAACCAAAGAAATGGGCGACATGCCTAGCAAAGGCATGGATCCTCAACTTGGTAGAGATTCCCCACTTTGGGAGAGGGAGAGAAGTGAGTAACTGCGTCAAGAAGTTGATGGAAGTCCTCCATGGAGGATTCCTATGGATGGAGGAACCTGTCTCCATCGACGTGGAACTAATTTCATTCATCATAGGTCTGTCGTCAATGGGAGAAAGTCCCACGCAATACCTAGATGAAAAAATGAAAGAAAATTCCCTAGCATAGGAAATGAAGAAAACATATGGGATGAAGAGAGCCTTACATGGGATCATCATCAAAAGGATCAAAAAGACAAGCACCTGGATGGCCACAAAACTCATTGCATGCAAACTTCTAAGAAAATGTTGCAAGGAGGAGGTCCCTGCAGGGGTTGTCGCAGCTACAACACAGTGCAAAAATGACACCATGCTCAGCTGGGCCCCATACCTTCTGAACCTATTCCTCGACGATTGGAAGGATGCACAGGACTTGGGAACATAGTTCCATTACTCATCGATGATTATTCTGATAGCATTAATTGGGTGGAAGGAGCCTCCATACTCTTACTTATCTGACAGAGTAGGTCGTTGCCATGCAGTGCAGTATACATTAATGGGGAGCACTTGATACCCCAAGAGAAGAAGTGGCAACATGGGTACCTTTGCGTGGTACTTCAGCGACATCTAGGAGAGCATAGCTAATACAGGGAGAATAACTATGGAGGTTGTTGTACAATATCAAGGTATAGCGAACTTCAGATCTACATGCTGCAACATGTGGATCCAAGCACACAGGGATCTAGAGAAGGAATGGTTGGAACTGTGCTACTGCATCAATGTAGAGGATGTGGAAATGGAAATGTGGGACTAGAAAGACGACTTGAAAATCCTAGTAATTACTAAGGAAATTCCAAAGGGAAAGGAGGTAGCCACATGGTCATACAAGAAACCTACTAGAGACAGTGATGTGCCTAAAAGCTGACAGAGAAGTGAAAGCCTAGTCAGAAGTTGACGTAGTAGAAGAAGGGGAGTGCTACAAAGAAGGATGCACATACAAGAAAGTAGGACATTTCCCCGAAACAAGAAACACAAGGAAGAGGGGACACATTGACACAAGAAACCCCCTTGGAAGCCACTCCAAAAGAAATAGGGCCATCCAAACGACCTATTATACATACCGAGGGGCCTCACAAGAAGGATAAGGCTCACAATACGTTGCCTAAGTACACAATTACCGAGGACGATGCCGACCTCATCACAGAAAGAGTAAAAAATCATGTAGCTGAGTAATTCGAAGAGGCCCAACACCAACGAGGGACAATAAAAAATGAATTTGATGACATAACGAAGGTCCTAGAGAAAATAAAATCAGCACAAAGACATGAAAGGGGAACAAAACCCTTCCCCACAACAACAAATGTAGAGGCAAGGACCATGCCAAATGAGGAAGATACCATATGGACCATCGCGCAGGTGAGTCCAAGCTTCCAAGTAACATCATATATGATATAGATGGATGAAGCCGTAGCCCAAACACCACTAAAGGATCTGGCATAGGTAGAGTTGTTACTGGCAAGGATACCAAGCAAGGAACTGTACAAGATTCAATTCAGTGTCATGCAGTAAGTGAAATCGCATGCAAGGATATATGTGATAGAATTGTAGGAAACAAAGAATGGCAGAGATGCCCTGTAAATGGTAGTTGAGAAGGTGAATTTCGAAACAAAAGAGGAAAAATAATGTGCGGATAGAATGGAAAAGGGATTGAAAACGATTTATAATCACATCCCAGACAATGCACAAGCACCAGATAAGAGCACATAGGAGAAGATCAACCTCATTGCAAAAACCATTGACCATTACAAAAAATATATTGAGGAGATCAAAGAAAGGCTCAACCCTATGAATCCTCCCAAAGTTCGAGAAAAAAGAGCAGAAGAATCAACACTCCTAATAGCTGAAATGGAGAAAGAAGCAAGGGAAGTAAAACTTTTCAACAAAGAAGCGCAGATATGGACGATCCTAGAAGAATATGAGAAGGTCCAATAGTGGGACCAGGAAGAGGAGACAATCAACTCTTTTATACAAGATCTCAATAAAAGGAAAAAAACAATGAGCATCACAGTGCGCTTGAAGGGCACTCAAGACATGAAGAAGTTGCAGTCGGAATTGAAAACCGCACAGACAAAGAAGAAAAAACGACAAGAAAAAATGGAACCCCTTCAAGAACAAGAATATCAGATGATTGTGCAATTGGAGGAGAAGAAGACAAGAAGAGTACATACATAAGAATATACCACATCATTAAGGCAGAAGGAAATAACAATTCAAACAGTAGAGGCACTGACAAGCAAAGCTGAGCAGATAAGAGAAAAATGAATGGTACTGAAGGACAAGTTCCACAGCCTAGAAGAGGTTGTTCAGGGAGCATGCACTACCTAGGCGGCTTGGGGCGAGCCACATGTCATTTTTGGGGGCCTATTGGGCATAGGCCTATTTTGAGGAGAGACCCAATTTTGGAGGGAAAGGCCTAATTTTGGAGAAGAAAAACTGGCAGGAAAAGCAACAAATGCGAGGAAAAGAAGCATGCAAGAGGAGAAACATGTAAGGCGTGTAGGAAGGAAAACCTAACCATGTTAGGGTTAGAGTTTTGGTTGAGATTTTAATGACTAATGAGCTTGTAAAATAGTATAAAAAAAAACCTAGGAGGTCCAGGTCAGGGTTATGCTGGGTTTGAATATTAGTTATGTTTTGTGTTGTAAGGAGAAGGGTAAAATATATTGAGCTACATAAGAGTCAAGTAGCTAGATATTGAGCGTTAGATCATAGGTTGTGGAGCCTAGTGTGTTCTAGTTTTCCTCATAGAGGTTCCTTAACCTCACAATACTTGTATGATTGAAGTTTTAGTGCACACAACACTATATTTTGCATCAAACCTAATAAAAGAGTTGAGAAGCCAAATATTTGTGGACGTATCCTAGGAGGGGGTGAAACATGGTAAAACATGTGTCTGTAATGTTTATTTCATGTTTACTTATATGAGTAGTTAGTTTATGAATGGATTACTGAATGGTTAAGTTAGATATAGTAGAATACATGCATGGCTTAAAAGGTTAATGAATCTTACTAATAATAGAAGCAATAATCATATTAAGGCCTGCAGGAGATCAAATACAATCCCAAATCCCCACTCCTTCCTAGACTACAAGAACTTGAGATTTGCAGTCACCCATAGAACTATCTCGGGTGAGACTGTGAAGTGAACTCTGTGTGTTGTATTTCCTTCTGGTTTACCAGGAGGGCTGATAGTTTTAGAGGGTTTTGTTGGAAACCTCTTCATATATGAACCTAGGTCATCCCAAAAAGTGGAAGAGAAATAAATTAACATGAACATTGTTTCAATGGTTTTTAACCAATTTTTTGTAGTATAAATATGTATTGTGAGATCTGAGGAGAGAGGGTCATGGGTAGAATTTTTATAGTTTTGATTCGCAGTTTCTAGTAGCTAGCAATTTCTACTTGAGGTTAAAATGCTTTTGGAGACCTTAGAGTCAGATTTGGAGACAAATTTATGGATTGTAATTGAGGGAAAGTTCGCAAACTATGGATTTTGGTGTGATCTTTTCATCCTCACAGACACATGTGCATCCCAAATGCACTTCTGATGTAATGCGTGCAGCGTTAAAACTTGATGAAGATTAATAAAAGCAAAAATAATGCAATATATTTGTTGAACCATGGTAAAACCTTGTGTCTTTTTGTGGAATGGTTGTCTTATTTCTTGTTGTTACTTTGTTTTTGTTAAATGAATGAATCTGGTAGAAGTAAAATGCAACACATACTAGAATAAATCACGATCTTTAGTGCATAATGAATATTAATGAATGTAAATGAGTACAAAATGTTAGATATGGTTATAATATTTTGGATAATGATAGATATAACATATATGAGGTAGAAAGGATGTCTAACATCCCCATGAGAAACATCTCTTCCATTATTGTAGACATCTGGGTCTTGTAGTCATCCATAATCCATCTCAGGTGAGACTTCATTGTGCACTCTGTGCATAGTGTTTCATTCTGGTCTCTAGAAGGCTCGATGGTTTGTAGGGTTTTGTTGGAAACCTAAGGTAGAACCCGGGTCATCCCAAACACATCCAACAAATGGTTTTATTCCTAATTGGAACCTAGAAGAACAGTTTGGAAGGGACTTGTTGAGAAGGACAATGAAGAGAATGTAGTAGTAGAAAGGGATGTTCAGGCCATGGAACCCTACTAAGTATAGACCATGCCTTGTCTATAGAAAGACAATAGAATTTCCAGGTATAGACCATGCCAATATTTGGAAAGGTATGTATTTATTGATCTTCATGAGACATTTTTCTATTATTTTCCAGAGTTGCTTCACGAGTGGATATTGATATTGAAGGATAATCACCTGAATAATCAGATAAGACCAGTAGATTGGAATAATGAGAATACTGCACGTCTATAAAGATTCAATAACAAATTCATGCACGTAGTCAATTTCTAGATGGATAACATCATGACAGTATTCATTATTGAGTTTGTAGTCGATACTACGAAGTCATATATTGTTGCAAAGCAAGAGTTTTTGAAGGGACAAAGAGGAAGGTATACTAGATAACTTTATATGGTGATCAAGCATTTATTACATGATAAAGATGTGATGAAAATGGAGTCAAATAACTAAATAACTCCACACGCATGGGGAGATTAAGGGAATCACTAAGGACAATATGATATATGGAGAAGGATTTGGAGAGAGGCCAAAATAAGGAAGTAATGGACCCCATTATGATGCATGAATATCATATCAAGGAGATAATGAATAAAATGGGAACACTGCACAGTGGAAGACCCTACTAGTATAATATCAATAGTAAAAATAACGATGTAGTCGAGTGAGAGGGATTGGAAAGTGATGAGGGGGAGGTAGAGGATATTCATGCTACGAGGTAGATTGAGGAAATTTTGCATGCCACATATGATAGGAAAACCATAGGCCAAGGTTCTGGTGAAGAAGAAGGCTCTCCATTCCATATTAGAATTAAGGTGGAACCCACAACCCCATGTGCGACTAAGACATCAAATAAGAAATAATTGCTTACATAACCAATGATCAGTAGCATAAATATTTTAGTAGGCCAAGGGACCAGTGGAAATTCAAGTGGAAGTACAAATTCAACTAGCAGTGGTAAGTTATCTACATCACACGAAGGAGTCAGTACAACAAACTTTACAATGTCAGGAGAAGATCCAACTATTTGATTACTAGATTTTCATGGAGAGGGGTCGGAAGACCCGGAGAAGCATTTATTTATTTGTGAGAAGATTTGGGAAGAGAAACAAATCACAGATGAAGAAAGAAAAGTGTTGCATCTTGGAATTACATTCAAAGACTGTGCACTGGACTGGTATATGGGCCTCATAGTAAATAGTCCACAAGGAGCACCTACAACCATTGCATATGTGAAGAATCCACTAATCAATGAATTCCAATGACCAAATTCAGAGGATAAGTACTTGAATGAGATGATATAAATCAAACAGAAGCCAGGAGAGTTAGTTTGGAAGGTCGACCAGAAGTTCAAGCAATTAAAAGGTAAGTTAAAATATCCTATCACAGATATGCAACATAGGCACCTATTTGTTATTTCATTATTGCCACATCTTAAGTATCCATTGAGGCATCATAAGTTTCAGACTCATGTTGAGGCTCTGCAAGCATCCTTACAATTGGAATAAAATCAATATAAACATACAAATTCAATTGTATAAGAGTTGAGAGTGGATCTTAGGAACCTAAAATTTCAGTTGAATCAGAACAAA
>JASDQU010371533.1:0-14660 GCA_032191745.1 Picea mariana
ACATGGTCTACTCAGAATTCAAGTTATAGTTGTTAGTGTTCTTTTACAATGTAGCCAACTAGTGTTAGTCGTATACTCGTGTAGGCATCCTTATCGTCCAAGGTGTGACACATACCTCTTTGTGAATAATAGACCTCTTCCATTGTTATATAGGAGACATTGTCTTGTATTTAATTACAACAAATCTAACAAATCATTTTCATTTTGTCTTGTAGAAGGTTTTTTTTTTGTGATATCTTTTTTTCCTAAGATATTCTTTTAAATATATCATGATATCAACAAATTCTATGAAAATACCTTCTCATTTTCTTAAGAGATATTTTCAAGCTGTCTGAACTTCAAGATCTAGATCATATCTTCAAGATCCAGGTCAGATAAAATAGAAGAGGAGAAAGTTGACCTATGTTCCTTTATTGTCCTAGATAGTGCCATTGTTTATATTCATATCAATTAAGATAGCCTCCTCTACATACAACATTAAGGATTGAGTGTCCAAATTTATGAATTTACTCAACCAGTTTCGATGTTTTTTTCTAAGTGAAGTAGATATCAAGCTCCCAATTCAATAATTCTCTATCTCATTCCTTTTGTATTTTCACATATTGAACAATGAGCATCTTACTATATCCATATTCATTCTAGACAATACTAAATGGAGGTGGTAGATATTGAGGAGTTCAAGCTCATAGGTGCATTGGGTTTCTTCCTTCTCACATTCACATATACCAACAATTTTTGGTTAATTATCAAATTCAACTATTCTACACTAATTTTGGTATGATTTAAAGTTGTTTTTTTCTTCTGCATTAATTGTTATATGGGTAATTCATATTTCATTGGTAAGTATCCCTAGTAAACAACAATCATCTTGTACAAAATTAAAAACTCAAGCACTAGAATCTAGTTGCAAAAAACTTCAAATCAAAGCGACAGAGTGATTGAAATTCAAGTTTCACTAGCACTAACTTTGTGACTAATGTTGTGTATCTACATTATTTATATGTTATCTCTCACATTACTAGTATGCATGAGGCCTCCCTCATAGAGAACATTTTTTATTTGTATGATATTACATTTCCTATTTAGTCTTTTTTTGGTGAATTTTTTATTTGATTATATATAGAGAAATGGAGAGAGGGAGAGAGAGAGAGAAAAAACAATAACTAAAAAGAAAGTTAAATACTTTTTGATTTCATGGAAATTTGGCCAATTGGAATGTGATTATCACCAATAATGTGTTGTTATCATTGTTTGAGTTATCTCCAAACAAAGTTGGCATTGCAGAGATACATATATAGTGTTCTTTTTGTATTTTCTATCGGCAAAATGGTGCAATAAAACACTAATGAGCTCCTAAATCCCCATAATTATCACATATAGAAAATCAATATGCAACAATTGTTGCATCCTAAAGGGTTTTGGAAAATATCAGTTGAGGCTCAACTAGTGCTTACCAAGCAAGTTGATAGATTTACTTATTGAAACAAGCTTGTTGAAGACATGGGTTTGATTGGATTTAATTCTTCAGATATTTTGTTGTTTCATACTATTGAATTTAAAACTCCGATATAAATTTGGGACAACTTGGCTCCTTTATTTGGTAGTGACAATGAATTTCAATCATCACAATTGGAAGGATAATTTTCATCACTTGTACTTGATGAGCATGTTTCCATTGAATATTACGTTGTCAAAATTAGGTTAATATTGGCAGAAGTGAAAGGGTTTGGAGAAAAAGAATTAGATCAAGAGTGGATTTTCTTTATTATATCTAAGGTAAAAGCTCCTTTACTGGTATTTTGTTCTATAATTTACTTTACTATGGATGCAATTGGACAGGATTTTAAAACCTACTCTTTTGAGATTTTATGTGAGCTTCTTAAAAGGGAACAATCTAATCTTATGTAATTAGATTATATTGTTGGTTCTTGTAGCTAATACCTCCAAAGGTAAGCACAAAAAAGAAGATAAACAAAGAAATATTTTTCTCAACCTAGTGAGTCTCCCTATAAACATCATGAAAAAATAAAATGTTTTTCCTCCATCTTCCAGGTCGAGTAACTCAAGTAAATCGACCATATTTTGGCATGTTGAATCCAAATGTTGGTTGAAACTAGAAACTTTGAATGAAGTTATGCTAAAATATATCATTCCAGTACCCAAACCTTCGTCATCTTTCCCATATAGTAAAGGGCCTGATTTGTCTACTCAATATTTATATGCATCTTCCTACAACTATATACTTCATTGTGTTGCATCACATCATATTAATCATTCTCATGAGTTTCTACCTTCCACACATAATTGTAGGATTTAACATGTCACAATCAAAGTCTCTACAAAAATTCATGTTTTAGGATAATGAACCATGTAGTTATATGTTGGGTGCATGAATGCTATTCTATTTGTTCTTGAAATGTCTACCAATCTACCTTATATTTATTATGTTTTGCATTTTGGTAATAGTAAAACAATAGATGTTTTTCATGATGATGTATCCATTCAAGAACTAGAGAATCTAGATATTAATGTTCCTTCTTGAAGATGTTATCATAGCTCTCAATTGTATAGGTTTACTTTGTTTTAGCCTTCCTTTGGTTCCATTTTAATTTCACATGTTGATTATTTTTGTATAATTTTTCATGAAAGATTTGGTCATCTAAGATATATGTATTTGAAGTAGTTGGACACACAAAATTTGGTTATTGGTCTTCATAAATATTCTTTGACTAGTGGAGTTTGTCAGGTTTTGTTCTTGGAAAACAACATAAAGCTTTATCTCCTAACGTTAAGTTCCTGTATGTGCACCACTTGATTTGGTACATAGTGATCTCATGTCATTTCTAACTCATTCATTTTTATGGGCTCAATATTCACTCACTTTTATTTATTAATTCTTGCATTTCTCTTGGTTGTAATTAGTTTAATTATAATGGTAAAGTTTTCGCTACTATTAATACCTTCAAGTATTTTGTTGAGAAGCATACCTCTATTTTTGTCCAGAAATGATGCATTGATAATGGGGTGGAGTATATCAATCAGGCCTTCAAGGATATTTTTGTACAAAACATGGAATTCGACATTAACACTCTATTCCCTACACCCCTTAGTAAAATGTTGTTATTTAAAGAAAGAATTGGACACTCAAAGAGATGGAAAACTACATATTTTTGTCTAAGAACATGGAACCTTGTTTCTAGGATGAAGTAGTCAATTGTTGCAATTACATTCAAAGTCGTATGCCTTGTAAGAAAGTGTTTCATATCACTTCAAATGAATCTTGGAGCCATGTTCAACCCAATGTCTCTTCTTTTAGAGTATTTGGTAGTTCAACGTAGTTGAACATTGCCTCCTTCTCCACTAATAAATTTTCATGTTGAAGATATTTTCATACTACCAACCATAGGGTCTTATTCCAAAATATATTTGGAAAAAGAAATGACCATAGAATCGGGAAGGAAGAAATAGTTGCAGAATAATAAAATCCTAAAAAATGTATTATGTTTTATATTAAGAGTAGTTGATTTCCATTAGGAATGGCTGCATGTGTTAGTATTTTATTTGTTCCTACAATCAAATGAAGGATAGATGAGTTTATAAGGCTAAGATCAGATGATCTAGCAACAGAAAGTTGATGTCAAGAACCTCTAAAACAAGAAAATCCATGCCTTGGTGTGTATAATGAGAAATTAATCATTCAAAAAATTGTCACAGTCAAAAAGGGGATTATAGAATCCCAAAATGGCTTAGCATAGGAAAAAAGGGCTTGTGCACCTAAAAATATGCTAATTTTATAGTCTGCGGGGATTATCACAATACCACAGCCTAAGAGTGCAGAAATAACAATTCTTCAGACATCGAAAGACCAATGGATAAGATATTATTGTGCACACTTTGCCAAGATTGATGGTCAATATATAGTTTTGGGGTACCCTCTTCGGAGTCACATTTGGATCCAAGCCTCAAGCACTCCAAGGAGGATCCTTCGGTTGAAAATAAATATTTAAGTAAGTTTTCCCCACATCGACAGTCCAAATCTGATCCAAAAAACCAAAAATTTTGTCCAGGTGTCACATCATCCAGCGAATAGGGTCGTGTGAGGGACAATCCAAATATACCACATGGACATGCGAAGCCCACCACATGCAGGCGTAAAATACTCAAATATGGGTGACATATCTCCCCCTATCCACTCCGTTATTAACAATATGGGAGAATAAGAAGGTGACACATGTCCATGGTGGCTCCATCCTAAAATGTTTCATGCCTCAGCCAATTTTGTCTTTGGAACAAGGAAAAATCAATGGTCCTCGTTCAATCTTCCATTACTCTGTTCAAAGGTCAATATTTTTCCTCACATCGATGTTCTCGTATTCTCATTTAAGTCCTATCCTACAAAAATCCAAATGTGCCCTTGCAATGGATGATACAAATCCATTTGGACCCTTTTTTTAAGTGAGACCGATCAACAATTTGAATCTGTCGTCAAGCATTTAAGAATCCTGACTAGATGTCGTGACATCCCTCTCGTAGAGAACTATTAGAGCCAATCTTTGGATATCAAATGGATAGGTGAAACCCACCAAAATCACCCCAAAGAATATCAAACCTGGGTGACACATGTCCCACTTTCCCACCATGTCAACATCTATAATAAACCCCAATTTTGTCATTAAATTTTTTTTTTCTAAGTACATTAAGTTCTTAGTGTGTATGTTAGATTTACAATAAGATGAATAACCTTGACTTTAAAACTATGCTACTCAGTGTATTCAAATTTATTTCCTAATATTACAGAACCATAGTCTAGTGTTCACTCTTCAAATTTTATTTAAGTTATACTCACCTTGGTAAGGGTTTAAATGGTTATATTGTAGTAAAAAGGGAATAGACATAGGACAATGACTTAAGATTTCAGCCTCCTCTTCAACACCCACTTCCGCCTGCGCATGCCTACTTGAACTGCAAGACCCCAAGGAACTTTATCAACATAAAAAGGGTAAACATAATCCTTGCTTTAGTGTTGGGTTTATTGGGTTGGGTTTTACATAGGTGACCACAGACTTGGAGGAATTTTCTTCGGTCGACTTAGAGCCTTCGTAACCCAATATACCTCCTAGTTGAAAGCAAACCCTAAGCTAGCAGTAGATTGATCCTTACCATACTTAACTAAGTCCAACCACCGGCACTAACTAGACTAGGAAATGACGGGTTTGAGGAGTTCCAGACTTGTCCTCATGGATAAATATATTAAAAGGGACTGGATGTGTTGACAGACGAAATTAAATCTCTGATTGACCATTAAATTGGGTGGATGAGAAAACGACAGTCACCAGGTTCCCTCATATAACCCAAACACAGCACATCGCTACTGTCACATGGCGCAATTCCTCGTTATACTCACCACATTCAATATGGGTATCTTAGGGTACAATCGAGGTCCATTATCATTTTTGTGTAAACCTACTCTGAGTAGAGTTCTATTTTTTTCTTCTATTTCATGACCTTACTCTGTGCGGTGGTATAGTGACTTGGAGCACTTCTCGGATTACTCCTGTGTTGGTAAGTAGCCATCGGATTGTATAATTTTTATTGTAGGCTAATTTTTTGGGAAAAAATTACTATAAATGCAAGATAGAATTTTTCTTTTTTATGGAAACCAAGAAAGATATCAAGGTTGGGGTGCACACAAGGTGTTTGGGGTGTCTTTTGGTGTGCAAGAGAAGTCTAAAGGATTCTCTTAAGGTCTTTCTTATTCTCAAGGTATGTTATAAGGTTGTGATGTTCCCGTAAGGTCATGGTGTTGTTGTATGCTATGTTATTAGGTTGTCATGTTTCCATGATGTTGTCATGAGGTTGTTTATGTTTATATGTGGACCCATGTGGACCTAGAATCTCTATGTGGACCTAGTTTGTGAGGCTCATATTTGGATACTTTGGCACATGATTGGCACATGTTTTTATGTGGTTGTTGGGTTTTGTATGTGGACCCATGTAGAACCAAGATCTCTATGTGGGCCCAGTTTAATGAGGATGATGTATCAATGATAGTGAAAGAGACAGTGACAGTGACATGTTTATTTTTTTATATACATATTTTATGGTGGAAGGAAGGGGCAAGGAAAGGGTCTTGCAGTCTCCTTCGAGTTGGAACTAGAGAATCTAGGGACTTGTAGCTTCGTTCAAGTTGGTTCCTATAAATCATGGGGTTAGTGCCTCCTTCTATTTGGAGATGGATAATATTTGAAGTCATAGCTTCCTATGAATGTAATCTTATTATTATATAATAAAATCATTTTGTGGTTTATTTCCAAATTAAATTTGGTGTGCATTGTGCATTCATTATTCTTCTCTTTACTGTATATTGGGATGCATTTATTTGATTGAAAAGTTAAATGTTTTGAAAGGTGATAAATTATAATTTACATTCATTCACCCCCCCTCTTAGTATCAAAAATTTTTCACATTTATTAAATCGACCTTATTAACTAATGTCGACCTTTATTAAATGGAAAATGTATTATTCTATCTACATGAAGGATTAGGGAGGTTAGGTCCCAAACATACCCTCACCCTTGAAAAAGAGACTTGTACTCAAGGCTTAATATGATGAAAATGTTTTAGAATGGTAGACAACTCCCAGGTGGAACCTTCTGTGGGAGTATCCTTCCATTGAACCAAAAAATCATTGATGGTGCACTGATGGAGACAATGCTCTTGCTTGTCCAATACATCTTGTGGTTGCAACCAAATGGAACCTTATTCATTCAAATCTGGTAAGTTGGTATAGGTGTGGCACTTGGTGCCAATCAATTTATTCAAGCATGAGACATGAAAAACAAGATGTAGCTTGGAGTGACTAGGTAAAGCTAATTTATAGGCAACTGACCCCACATGTTTGAGAATAGTTTAAGGACCATAACATTTTGGGGAAATTTTCTGACACTATTGGGATTTGAGTGAAATATTATTGTATGGTTGTAGATGAATAAAAACCCAGTCCCCTTCAGGAAATTGACGTTCAAAATGACCTTGATCTTTCTATTGCTTCATGCAGTTTTGAGCCATGACCAAATTTTATTTTATATTATGGAGAATGGTCATGTGAACTATAAGATTATGGTTAACCTCTTGAACCTTGGAGACAATGGGCATGTACATCGGAGAAATGATGGTGGCTTTTGTCTATAGGCTACTTCAAAAGGAGTCATGTGAGTGGTAGTATGATAAGAGGTTTTGTACCATGATTTAGCTAGGGGTAACCAGTGAAGCCATTGATGTTTTCTATCAAATTCAAAACACCTCAAATATGTTTCCAAACACTTTTTGACCACTTCTATTTGGCTTTCAGTTTGTGGACGATAGGATGTGATGATATGCAATTGGGTTCCCTCAAGCCTGAATAATTCTTTCTAGAAATTCCTGGTAAAAGTGAGATCATGGTAAAAAATGATAGAATGAGGCATGCCATGTAGTTTGAAGATATTATCCACAAACAATTGAGCCACTACGGATATTGTGAATGGGTGTTGAAGAGCACATAAATGAGCATATCTGGAAAGACAATCCACTACCACCATTATGATGAACTTATTTCCTTATTTGGGGAATCCAACAATTAAATCCATAGAAATATCCATCCAAATAGTAGGTTGAAGCGAAAGAAATGGGAGTTTACCATGAGGTTTTAGAGTCTCTCATTATGCTGACATGTATCACATTCAGCCACAAAGGTGTGGATGTCATATTTCATACTGTCCTAGAATAAATATAATTTGACCAATTCATAAGTTTTGGTAAAATCTGAATGGCTAGTTGTAGGTGAAGCATGAAACTCAAAGAACACCTTGGATTTAAGAGATGGATATTTTCTTAAATACAAGAGACCTTTATAGAGAAACTCTTCATTATGCCAAGAATACCCTGGAGTAGCTTGGGGATCATGTTAAAGTTTTTAGATTAGGCTAGAAATTTTGGAGTCTTGCAACCATTCCCGGTGAACATCCTGAAGCCAGTTAATGATAATGAATGAAAGGTAAATGAGGGAGACTTCTTACTCATATTTCCTAGAAAGAGCATCAACAACCACATTTTATTTTCCCTTCTTGTAAAGAATCTCATAATCATATCCAAAAAACTTGGTCACCCATTTTTATTTCTCCAAGGATGAAATTCATTGTTCCAAAAAGTACTTAAGTCTTTCATGATCTGTCTAAATTTGGAAGTGATGTCCCAATAAACAAGGGCACCAAATATCCACAGCATGAAAAATAACAAACATTTACTTTTCATAAATTGGTTGGCCCAAATGTCAGTTCGATAACTATTTGTTGGTGAAAGCTAAAGCTCATCCCCCTTGCGTGATGACTACCATGATTCCTCTCCTTGATGCATCAAATTACGAAACAAAGGTCTTGGTGAAGTTAGGTAGGGCTAGTATAGGATTAGTGCACATAGCATTTTTCAAGGCTTCAAAGGATTAGTGAGCTGCTAGAGTCCAACTGAAAGAATTCTTTTTAAGGAGATTTCTGGAAGGGGCTACGATTTTTCCATAATTATGAACAAATTTGTGATAATATCATGTTAAACCTAGGAAACCATGAACAATTATTAGGATCCATCCTTACACCATCCTTTCCAACAATATGGCCCAAGTACTCAAATTCAACGAAACCAAAAGAACCTTTATAATATTTTAGGAAAATTTTATGCTCAGAGAGGAGATGGAGAAATTGATAGACATGGGTGGGATGGGATATCCACATTTTACTCTAGATGAGAATATCATCAGAGAAAAATAACACAAAGTGACGAAGTAAAGGATGAAAGACATGATTCATGAGACTTTGAAAAGTGGAGGGGGGATTATAGAGACTAAAGGGTATGACCAAGAACTCATTGTGTCCCGCATGATTGTGAAATGTAGTATTGGGAATGTCTTCATCCTTCATACATATCTAGTGTTAGTCAGAAGGAAGGTCAACTTTGGTAAAATATTGATCCCCACTATGTTCATCCAGAAGGTCATCTATGATGGGAATGGGAAATTTTTCCTTGATGGTAAGTTGTTGAGGGAATGAAAATCAGGACACGTGTGCCAAGTTCCTTCCATATTGAGGACCATGAGAAAAGGGGAAGAATAGGGGATGGTACTAGGATGGATAACACTCACTTCTAATGATTCATGGACAATTTTATCAATTTCATCTTTTTAAACAAAGGGATGATGAAAACCGAAAACATTGGGATGAATAATGACTAGGATTAAAGGAATGGAATTTTCATGGTCACTGTGGGAAGCGAGAAGGCCCTGGGGATTTTGGAAAATAATGTGATGGTGGGAAATGATAGATTGAAGTTTGGGGTGTATTGGGGGTGTCTCAACTGCTTGAATGGAATGGAGTTGGGAAATGATGCCAGAATGAACCTTTTAGAGTAACTTTTCCATGCAATGGGAGTTGAGTAACTTTTCCATTCAATGGGATTTGGTGATCTCACAGAACCTGTTGTAATGCCTTGGAGTTTATATTTTTGGTTGTCATGTTAGAATTTCATGTTTAAATCATTAAAATCCATGGTTATGGGGCCAGGAGTGCATAATAATTCAGCACCAAACACATTATCACAACCACACATGTCATTAGAAAATTTGTGATATTTCTGGTTACACTCACCAATTTGTAGGAACCCATTTGCACAATGCCCCCCACATTTCATGGAATCACCATTGAAAATCATGATTTGAAAATTGTTATCACAGATATAGCAATTGATTTCTTTGGCAAGGGTGTGATGAATGAAATTATGAGTTCTTCCACTATTAACTAGGATGATGAATTTTTGGTTCTTCATGTAAGCAATCAATTTGAGGGTTTGGGGAGCAAAAAATCTAGTAAGAGAATTGAACATAATCAATGGTTCAACTTCAAGAGGATTATAGGGAAGCGTAAGATGATCTTTTTTGGGGTAGCATTGCTTTAGGTGAAACCTTAACATTTTCATCTAAAACATCCTCTAAAATGGCCATAAAATGTTTATGTTATCTACACGTGTTCCTTGGAGAGTATTTATCATCATAGTTATAGAAAATATTGTTGAGTTGAAATTCAACCATTTGCACACGTGATAATTTTTGGAGCTTGATAGGAGTGGCTTGAGGGGAAGGGATGGTGGGTTTAGGGTGGGGAACAAAAGAATTATTTTTTATCTAGGCCAATATGACCTATTGTGCCTCCTTCGCACGTTCAATTTCTTCCAAAAAAGTCTATGGGAGATCCATTATGATGTGGGATCATATTTCATCCTTGAGACAATTGATAAAAAATTCCCAAAAGAAATCATTTGTCATGTCGTTCATTTGGAAAGCCAAGTGCTCAAAGGAAATAATAAAATCTTCCATTGTTCGAGACTGTTTCAACTTAGTCATATATCCTAAATGGTGGGTGTCCATGTCAAAGAATTCATACAACCTGGTAACAAATTGTGACCAAGAAACATACCCTTAGCATGAATTTATACACCATTGCCATCATTTCCACCGTTGTGGATCCAAAAAAATAATTTTTTAATGAAGTTTGGTCAACTCATCAGTAATTCCATGGAGGGATAAGTAGTGTTTGATATGAGTGACCAAGGCTGTTGGATCTAAGCCATTAAATTTGTTCGCCTCAACTCTATAAAGATGAGGGTCATAAGGTAGGGAGTTGGAATGAGACTGTAGAGGTTGGTTGGAGTCAACACATTCAGTATAGAGAGGTAGGTCCAAGGAGGAATGATCCTAAAATTGTTTCATGAATTGTTTTAGGGTGTAATTGAATTCATCAATGTGGTTACCTAGTTGTTCCTGGATGTATTCCATTTGGCATGAATGGAAAGAATGCCATTATTCACTTGGGTCTGAAGGTAAATAAGGTCATTATTAAGTTTCTGATTGGTTTATTCTTGGAGAGTGGGAGCCATGAGGGGATGAGGGGTGGGTCCATAGACAAAAAATTAGATATAAGTAATATATACCACTATTATAAAGGAAACAAGAGGAAACCAATGGGATAAGTGGGAAATAAGGTTTTGAGGAGGGGTATGGGTCCATGAGGTATAAAAGAAGGTTAAAAATTATAGGGATCAAAATAATCAGGGTGAAAAGGGGGACCCAATGAGATAAGTATCAAATAAGGGTGTGGGAAGGACCTACATATTTTTCATTTTTACTTCTACAGAGTTATACTTTGACCTGGATAATAATGAAGTGTCGATGTCCCCAAATTTTTAACAGAAACAAATGTGTATTAATTTTGCAAATGATATGTATGAGGCAAGGTTGCACAGTTTAATGTCCATGATCCAGAACCCTTTGTAATTGAGCATATAGGCTGGTGATTCATTGGTACCGATTGTAAATGTAATTTACATTTAGGATAGTGAATCGTTAGCACCTGGTTTTCGTATTGCACACATCAAAGTAGTGCACAGAGAAATGTTATCAAAGACAAGGTGTACACCTTTTATGTGTTACACGCACCTGCGTAAGTGTCCACATTGCACTATCTTCCATGCACTTGGGTGACTATGTGGTAATGACTAGAAATATGCAAACCTAATTTACATATATGACTATATGTCTTTTAAGGCCAGAGAGCCTGTTTGATTATGAGGCTAGTGAGCTTGGACATAGATAGGTTAGTGCGCATATCCATGTAAATATAATCATGATTACTAATATAATATTTCATCACTGTTCGTAGATAGACTCAGATGAAATGAGATGGGGACATGACTCCACTAAAAAAGGGAAAAGGGGGGGAATATTTTAATAATACTTACAAAGAGTGTAACGTGGATGTGTTTTTATCCTAAGTTCCCGAGGGTAAGGAGCGGATCACCAAGTAGCTTAAAGATACTTCTAAAGATGAAAAGTGTCAAGTGGAAGGAATGTAATATATATTTCTATCCTTAGTGTATTTTGGGTATTATTTAATTATTACTCATGTTTCAAGATCTTTTGAGTAGAAGGGGGTCAGACTGTATGGGAAAATATGATTGTTACCTTATCTGCATAGAGAAGCTTGTAAGGTGTTGTGGTTTTGTAATTTGAGTTTACTATCAAGGAGATGAGATGAAAAACCTTGAGAAGTCTCTCTCGGAGAGATATTGGTTTTTGTGAAGTCGTTGTTAGACTTAGGAGCATACTCTCCAGGTGAAAGTATTGCTAAGAATTTTTCCCTGGTGCATTGAGAATTAGTAGAAGGGTTTGGAGACTTTATGTTCAGAATCTTGTTGGTAACCTTGGGAAGGGAAGTGGGGAATCAGAAGGAATATTAAGAAGAGAAGGGGAACACTTCATTGGGTATGATAGGTGTGTGGGAAATGAGGGACTATGGGATATTTTCAACAACAGGCATCTAGGACTGAGAAATTTTGTTAGGAGTGAGACCTTAGTGTGTTACTAGAAGTACTTTTAACTAGTGGATTCAAGCCCCAGCTTGGGGGTGACCTGTTGCTGAAAGATCTGAGAAAAAACATCTATGGCTAGGAAGAAAGTTTGAGTCAAGGCCATAGTTGTTGACTTTCATGAAGGATAAGTGTTCTTTATGTACTTGTCTTGTTTACTATGTGCTTATTTATTTGTGTTTGACATGGGTTAATTCTTATATGGTTCGTTCTATATAATTTTTTTATTTTTGTTTTGTTTAATGTTGCTTGCACATGTAATTATGGTACCTATAGCATTTATCTATAGTTGTGCATAGGTATCTCAGTTGATGATAGCCTTGTTTGATAAGTTAATCTTTTGAATTGGTTAATACTCTTCAAAGTGGATTGAGTGGCTGACTACATAGGTTTGTATCATGTGTGGATCAAGAGGTTTGAATTTCTATGCGTTTTCAAGGAAACATACCCTGCGCACAATAAAATCAGACATGGCGCACAATTCCTAGATGGATGTGTGCATAGTTATGTTGTGTGATAAACATTTTGGTGTGTGAAGTTAATGTTGAGTTACTTTCATTTCTTAAGGTTGTACTAAAAGGAGAATGTTTCTTCCACTATTATAAGTTGTGTGGTGTGACTCAAGCTTTGGTTGAGTGTGTTACTTCAAGTGATATGGCACGGACTTTTGTTATATTACAATATGTGTAGAGAAACTTAATATTACATTACTCAATAGTGTTCTCGGGAATTACAATTTTGTTGACTAGGAGCTATAGAAGTTGAGGTTGTGTGATGGTGCCCACCATGGGGTGGTTGGGGACATTACATTATGGTATAAGAGATATTGGTTCAACATTGTATTTGTATGGGCCATAGACTAGCATGAATAGATGTCTGCAAAAAAAATTGGTGTCACATAGTGCATATTTTAGTTTGCGTAGAAAACTATTGGTGCACAGTATACAATTGTGATGTGCACAAAGACAGTGTTGGCTATGTGTTATATTCTTTGCATGTGTGTGTGTGGGCAAATCGGATATGACAACTGCATCTGACGATCCCTATGGTATTTTTTTTTGTGTCGTGTGAACTGGGCACTTTCCAGTGGGGGTCCCAAGGGGGGCAGGTATCCCCCCCTAATTACATGTAGCATTCGACAATGGGTGGTAGCCTAGGGCAGCGCCCCAATTTTTTTTGGGGGGGCAGATTTTGCTATTTTTAGTGGTTTTGTAGATTAATCCCGGAATAAGGGATTTGGGTTTTGGTATCTACGAAATACCTAAAAAAATTGTATATATATTTTATGGTGAATGGTGAAATTCAATATAATGAATCTAAGAAAGGTTTTCCCAGTTGTGGGTTTCCGGTATAAAATCTCTGTGTACTTTGTGTATGAACCATTGATTAGATTATGTTTTTCTTAAGAATCTATATGCATTTCTTTAATTCACAGGTTTAAAACTTACATGTGGTATCAGATCTCATTTTTGGCTTCAGAGGGATGCCTTTGTTGTTGAGGGTTTGAATCGGTCTTGATAGATCAAGTTTATCTTTGGTTTGTGATAAATGTGGGTTTAGTGGGAGATTTCGCAATGGAGATTTGAGTATAGAAAGAGGAATGTCAAGCTCATCTAGAATCGAGATACAGAAGTTCAACGGTAAACACTTTGAGCTATGGAAGCTCAAGATGGAGGACCTTCTTGTAGACAAAGAACAATGGATCACTGTGGATCCTAGTACACAACCTATTGGTACACCATCTACTATCAAATAGGCTACTGGTATACAACCTACTAGTACACAAACTATTAGTAAACTAGCTACTCGTATGTCAAAGGAAGATTGGGAGAAGTTGGACATAAGAGAAAGGAGTAATATTTGACTCTACGTGGTATATTCGGTTTTGTTGAATGTCTCGGGAGAATCTACAGCTAAGGAGCTATGGGATAAGTTGGGGAATTTGTATCAATCAAATTCCCTAGTAAACAAGTTCTTTCTTTGAAGGAAGTTGTATCATCTTAGGATGGAAGATAGAGATTCTATGACAGAACATCTAAATTCCTTTAATACATCGGTAAGTCAACTTGGCTCTATTAATATTACGATTACAGAGGAAGATAAGTGTATTACTTTGTTATGTTCTATGCGAGACTCTTGGGATAATCTGGTTGTAGCAATAGGTAGTACCACTCAATCTACATTGAAGTATGAGGATGTAGTTGCATCCTTGT